>VZTV01079219.1:26239-46175 GCA_013400875.1 Anhinga rufa
TTCCTTTTGGGGTGATCCTCCTGCTTGCCACGGCTCGTCTCCCACGGTGGTGCGTAGGGCAAGCATGTGGTGGCCCGATGGGGAGGGCTCGGGGTTCACAGAATCATGGAACCCCAGCATGGCGGGGGCTGGCAGGGCCCTCCAGAGCTCCCCCCGTCCATCCCCCTGCGTGAGCAGCACCCCCAGAGCAGGGGCACAGGACCGCGTCCAGGCGGGGTGGGAATGGCTCCAGGGAAGGAGACTCCACAGCCTCTCTGGGCAGCCTGGGCCGCTGCTCTGGCACCCCCACAGCAAAGGGGTTTGTCCTCAGATTTCAGTGGAACTTCCCGTGTTCCAGCTTGTGCCCGGTGCCCCTTGTCCTGTCGTCGGGCACCGCTGAGAAGAGCCCAGTCCCACCCTCCTGACACTCGCCCTTCAGATACTGATAAGCATCGATGAGATCCCCCCTCAGTCACCTCTGGTTCTCGTGGTTCAAACGGTGTCAGGGCACCGCTGGTTTGGGGGGAGCTCTGCTCAGTGGGGCGCAGGAGCCGTGCCTGCTTCCAGTCATCAGGGGACAAAGCACAAATCCCTGGCTCTGATGATACCTTCGATGAGTTCTGATCCTGTACAAACCTAATTTGCACTTTCACATCCCCTCTGATATTCAGGACTTAATTTCCTTTTTTTTTTTAAGTGTTTTACATGCATGCAGTGTATGCTTTATCTTCTTGAAATATAAAATTAACTTCCTAATGTATGGATGACTTTTGGTAACAGAACATAATATCCGGGAATGGACAGTCAGGATAGAGCATTCCACTTAATGTGATTCTTGTACAATTATGAGTTGTTTACCTTAAACATTATTCTGAGGAGTAATAAAAAAAAGTAAAGAAAATCTGGTTAATAACCTGGGCAAAACAATTATCCTGCTAAGGCTCTTTATTGAATCATGTATGCAAAACACAGAAGGTTTTCATAAGAGATGTATTTAATCTTGATGCAGTGCGTGGTTTTAACCCCACGGTGTCTCGCAATTCAGTCAGAGCTGGATGAGTTCTGGTGTGCTTGAATAGAAGAGACTGAGCCAGAAGCCTCTGGGATCACACTTTGCTATTGTGGAAGCCCCTCAAAGTCTTGTTATTGGCCAACAGTAACCGTAATAACGAAAGCCTGGAAGATCGTTTATATAATAGTTCAGTGGCTTGGTTAGTCTTCATAACTGTCTGCAACAGGCTGTTGGAAGCTCTCCCGGTGTTTATTGAAATAAATGTCAGGGCGAGACTATTGTGTTCTTTGTGCCATAGATGAAAACTCTGGAGAATAACCTAGTGGCATGCGTTGCTCCAGAGTTTTGCCCTTCTAGGGAGAGGGCAGCATCTGGCAGCGTGCTCTGCTCTTTGGTTGCTCTTCAGAGTGACACTGGTTATACTTGGCTCCTGCTGTCACTAGTAGTACTGGTCAAGTGTCCTGGAGCACAACTAAAGCTTGTGTCTGTGGAGCTGCATTGAAGACTGACATGTGGAAGCAGAGGTATCAAGGAAAGGCTCCCCTAAAAACGAGTGCGTTAGACTTCACTGTGTTGCGTCCCATGATGTGGTATAAACAGAGCACTAGATCTTAGAGCTGGCAAAGCATTACTGGGTCACCGAGACAATTTCCCTACTTCACAAAGGAGGATTCTCCTTGCTGAATATTTATTAGGGCTTTATCGTGCTTGCTTTTGAATTCTCCAGTGAAGGAGTTTCTACAAATGACCCTTTTGCCCCCGAACTATTTCATATTCAAATTTTCTTCTTTAATTTTCTTTCCTTATATTGAGCCTAAATTTCTTTTTATTCAGTTTCCTATAATTGTTCCCAGTTATCCACCCTATCCCACCCCGAACGCTTCCCTCCCCTCTGTGAAGCGGATACGTGTCAGATATCCCCTGACTGTTTCCTTTGGTCGAAGATATACATATGCAATTCCTCTAATCTTCCCTCTACCATCCATTCCCTCAGGCTCTTCATTATTTTGCTAGCCCTGCTCTGAACTGCTTCCCATTTATCAATATTATTTTATGACGATTTCTGAACTGCTCGTGCTGCCTTCCTGGCGTTATTGTCTCCCCTGCCCGCGTACACCCAACCCACGGAGGTCGCGTTCTGTGTACAGACATGGCTGATCACACTCTTAGCTAAGGGAGCTTTCACGACCAGAGAATACCCCGTCCCACCACGTAATCATACACTCTACAAACAGGAGTATGGTGCGCCAAATACTACTTGCGGTTAAATATTTACCCAGAATAAAACATTAGTGGCAGGCATGACTGATGAGGGAAGAGGACTTTTTTTCCCCCCCCCGATCACTTAAAAATCCTTTTCTGAAGACTCCTTTAGTGTCTGAGATCTTTGCTTGCCTGGCTCTTTTGCAGGCAGGGGCAGAGAGCAGGAGCAGTCGCTGAGACGCAGCTATAAGTCATGTAACTTGCTTTTTAAATCACTATTTGTTCTCCATCGATATTGTCTGCTGAGTGCTTTAAGTGTGCTTGTCTCCTGCGTGCTGGGATTCCTTCTGTCGTGGTATTTCTTGCGACAATAACGGAATGGGATGCTTTTCTGATGGGGTGTGGTGTATGTGCCTGTGTTGTTGTTTTAAGGGCTTTTAAGCTTATCTGGAAAATAAGCAGTTAGAGTCTGCAAGTGAGGTTGGTTTTGGGTAAGAACATTTTGAGACTTGACTTTGCCTTAGTCTCTTTGATATAACATTCAGGTTTCGTTCTGTAATGGACAAAGACGACTGGGGAAACGTGTGTTTAGGAGTCTTTTTATAGTAAACAAATTATGTTAATATGTAGAACAGAAAACAGCTTTTAAAACCACTAAGTGCTAGTAGTGAAGTATAGTGACCACCAAGTATTTCATTTCTGAAAATAGACCACCAGAGAATTATATTTCAAAATGTTTTGCCGGCTGAATGTCTTTCTAGAAAGTTAATCTTTACAAGAGCAAAAGAAAAGGCTTGAACAATAAGTCAACATGAAATAATTGTGTAAGTAAATATCAAGCTACTTAAGGGAGCAAAACCTGAGTGAACCTCATGCACGCAGCGTGTGTGAACAATAAGCCAGACTCTCCTTTGGGATAAATCACTGGCATGACATGAGGATTTGGCCCAGGGTTTATGATTACAATGTCTTGCTCCTGGTTGAAGTGCAGGATGTTCTGTTGGTTGTTAACCTTTGCCTCGACCAAGGCTGTAAAGAGTAAGGGAAGGATATGGGTGGAAGGCAGGAGCTTTGCTCAAAGAATGTGCAGTTCTGCTGGCTCTTTGGCAGTTATCATTACTCATATTTTTGCTGCTTAATTCCTTTTTTTCTCTTAATGCTTGGAAAGGCTGATCTCAGAAATGTTCTCTGTATAATGGACAAAATCTTAATGTTCCTGTCAATGCTCAGATGTTATATTGATGAAGGAGCTGTGAAGGTGGCGGGAGAGGGTAAGGGACAGCCTGATGGTGGGTGGGAATGGAAACAGTATGACATAAGATCTGAGAGATCTGTCAATGCCTTTTCTTTTTCTGTTGTTATTAGACAAAGACTAAGAAAGAAAATATGAGCCTAGGCATGCCATGGAGATCCCTCTGTGGAAAAGTGCTTTGTCACTGGAGGCCCATCCTTCTCGCTCAAGCTGAGACAGTTCCTGGAGGACTCTGTGGGTCTGCAAGTGAAAAGCAATCAAGGTGCACTCTTCCCTGTTCCCACCGTAGATCTCTGTCAGCAGAGTGGAATTGCATCATCTCTGTGGACCTTCTGGGCAAGGTTGGCCACTAACTATTGTTGAGGGTTTAAATATCCAGAACACTGTATCATTACAACATCCATGAACCTGCAGTTGCATTGTGCTTGGTAAAGTGTTCGCTTTGATCTTCCCAGAGAACCTAACCATAGCTAGCTGTTTAATAAGCAAGGAAAGGACTTCCAAGTCTCTTGACCTATCCCCTGAACCACTACAGGAAAAACTACCTTTCTTGTTCTAGTGTAAAACTTTTTAATCTGTTCTTAAAGACTTCCCATGACTGGAGCTCTGCAGCTTCTCCGGTCAGCCTATTCCAGCGCTTCACTCTCACTAGAGGGTTTTCTTGAAGTCTAACCTGAGTCTTTCTTGCCCAAGTTTGTTTGTCCTCCTGACTGTATCATCTGGGGATGTGCCAAATAAATTGTTTTCTTGTTTGGATGCCTTTTAGGGACCATGATCATGTCATTCCCTTGCTGGTAGCCCATTCAGTGTGCTCAGCAACCTCAATTTTCTCAGTTTTCTCCTATGGGCTATATTTTCAGGTTGTCTGATCATTCCTCTCTTTGGCCTTTGCACTCTCTCCAACTGCTCCTCTGTATCTTTCTTGAAGTTGAAGCCCCAAAGTGGCTTGGTAGTACGGCCGAGGCTGCACTGGTAGTGAACACGGCTGATGCGTTTCATCGTGTATCCTACAGGAAATACTGCGTACACACACCAGTCTGATGCTGGCTTTTTTTTGGAAACAACCTGCAATTGTTGACTCCTACTCACTACAACCCTTTCACGAGGTGCACCTGCAGGTGCATATTAGTGCTTCTCCATATTGACCTCCATCCATTTTTATTTCTATTGTAAAGATCATGTTGACCTTCAGTCTTGTTCTCAGATACGTTTGCAATGGCTTCCACGTTCACATCATCTGCAAATCTAAACATGCCCTTTCTGTTTTGTCATCCCTGATTTTAAGAAAAACATTGAACAGAATTGGATCTGAGACAGTTTTCTGCAGATCTTTGATGATTCGACTTGATAACAAGTTGCTGATGTTCACCCTCTGGGTATGGCTGGATACCCTGGTACCTGGGAGTGGGTAGCCACTTTGGCACCCATGCTGAACAATCACTCAAACCTTATGAAATCAATAGGGCTAAAAGTGGCCAAGTACCCCCATCTGTTTTAGCTAAATCTGATCAAATCTGGGGCTTTTTTTGTGCCTGAAAAATCATGTTTGTTGCCAGTTCAGAAGGGGAGTTACTGAACCCCCTGAGGGCAAAAACATTGCCTTCTTTGGGAACTGGAAACAACCTGAGAGCCACAGTCTCATGAGATTTCCAGCTCGTACAAACTAGCTTCTGTGTGGGTAGGAAGCATTGCAGCAAAGGGATCTGAAGATGAGAAGGGGCAGAAAACTTTTGAATGTAAAGTGTGAACCAAAGCGCAGTGAAGTCAATGGAAACTCTCTGGTAGCTCATGGCCATGGGGAGGGCCGTTAGAAAAGCAGAGCAGAGAAAGAAAAAAATATACTGTTGAAGCAAAAAGATGGTTAAGATAGGAGAGGAAAATAGATTTCTGTAGAAACTTTGAGGGCTGTGGAAAGATATCCTTCCAAAGGCTACTTGGAAATGTTTAGAGAAAGCCCTTTCCAGTTAAGTAATAATGATAACACAGGACCCGAAAGAGAAAGAGAGGAGGTGGAACAGAATAAAACCAAAACAGAAATACAATAAATTTAGAAAAAAATAAACCAAACAAACTGCTAGCTTTCTGAAACTCCAGGTGGTGTGTGCCAGCCTTCCCACGTTTTAGGGTTTCTGTTTTGAAAATTTACTTTCTCCTGTCTGGGTAGTGAGCACATCATCATCGGTGCCACAGGGAGAACTGCCCAGCTGTCTCCAGTGCAGAAGCAGCAGCTCCATCAGCAGCATGGATGATGGAGCTGTGGGCTCTGCGTGTCTTTGGGACCCGATGCCATGCAGCTTCTTTCCCGTTCTCCTCTTTACTTGTGCAATTTGCTCCCATTCAAATAAAGGTGCTGTGATGTTGCTGGTTTGGAGCAGCATCTTCCTCAAACAGATAAATACTCTGCCTCCTGTCTTGTCCTGCTGAATTGCTATTAAAAGTGGTGCCATCGGTGCCTTCTGTGGGCCTGCATGTGTACGTGAGCTTATATTAAAAGTCTGAGGGCAGAATCTGTCTATGCTGTAACATTTTATCAGCAGCAGGGTAGCAATCGGAGGAGAATTAGTCCCTGGCTGCTGTTTGGTTTCTAGAGCCTGTAGACTGACTGCTTATTACAATAATGAGAAATGCAAGTAAGCAGCATCGCATCAGCACTTGCAGTCCCACTTTCTATTGCTGTCATCAAAGGGTTTAGGAAAGTTTGCATTCAGAGTAGTTTTTTTACAATGCACATATGCATTTGTACAATACCGTCTGGGAAATCCTGTACTGCAGATAGCAACTTATGGGTAAGGCATGATTTGGATTTGGGCGCTTGGTTCAGTGGTCATGGCCAGGTGAGAACCAGGATTGGAAGCAGAAAGCCAAGGTAAGTCCAAGTGAGCCAAGAAAGAAGTGTGGCTGGGAGCTGGATCGTAGCCAGAAAGGTAAAAAAAGTGATGATGTGCCACCCTGGTATATGAAGCTGATGTGGATTTTAACCAGAAAACTGAATCATCCTGACTCTCAAAAAGCACTTAGAGCAAACACACTTGGAGGATTGTAGATGCCCACACTTTGCAGATGATTCTCATTCATTTCTGCCTTTTTTTTGGTTTGGGGAAGCGGAAGCTTTGTACTGGCTAAAAATAGCGGTGCTTACAACCACTTACACTTTTTTTTTTTGTATTGCAGGAACAGAATTATTGCTTTTAGCCTGGATTTCCAGCTGGAGTTAGTGTTGAAATCTGGAGGTAAAATTCCACAGTGATTTCCTAGCGTTGGATTTCATGTGGTGTTTTCAAGTTTACCAGCCACACAATAAGCTGGATAAAACTGATAGTGATAAAATTAGCAAGAAATGTGTTGCTATAGAGAATCCTGAAACGGCATCAAAAACAGGAGCCCCAGGAACACATCGAGGGGTCATGAATGCCTTCTATTGTGGCCAAAAATAAAATATTTATATAACACAAACCCTGAAAGTGAAAAATCACAGAAGCATTTGCTAGGCATGAGAAATTCATCAACTGAAAAGTGACATTTGCAACCTAAGAATAACTTTTGCTTTTAAGAGCAAGGATTTTTTGTTATTAATCCTTTTTGCTTTATTTTTTCTACTTTTTGCTTTATATTGTCCCTCTAGCCTGGAATAAAATAAAGTGAGGGATTTCACAAAATCTGTGCAGCTTTTATAGCTCACGTGAAGTTTGAAGAAAGACACATACAGGGGAGATACTGAGCTGGCCTCATCTGAGTGCCAACTTTCACTTCTAGTGAACACTCAAAATTTGTGTTTTGCTTCAGATGAAACACAACTATATTATATTAAAGGATCTGACCTTGTTACTTGTGTACCTAGCTGGATGGCAGAATTTGTCCTGCACTCGGAGGCTATTTTAGATGTCTAAGAAGTACCCAGGTTTCAGAGTGCTGCTTCAAACCTCCAGGAAGGCTTTGGTTAAAGAGGTTATAAGCTCTCTGTTCCAGAGTAATCTCATCGTACCAGACTACTGGATGGCATTTTAGCATTGTCACTGGACTTTGTTTATGATTAGATTTTTATTTATTTTTAATCTGCTGTTAAGTTGCTGATTTTACAGTGTTTGAGATCGCATGCTCTTTTTTTGGTGTTCTCCAGGAATACCCTTTTTTTTTTTCCCCCTTTCCTTTCCCAAATCCACTCCCATACAGCCCTTCCTCTACCTGGGCAGCTGGGGAAAGTTTACTAGAGAACAGAGTGATACATTTGGAAAAGCCTTCAGCCTATTAATTAATGCCTGGTTCACATTCTGGTTTTACAGACAAGTTTTATTACCAAAGTTGTGCTTTTTTAATCGTTTGTTACAGAGACCAAGAAACCATCAGCTATAGCTAAAACTGAACTCTATTGACCATGAGGGAAGGAGAAGGCTCTTAAGCCATCGGATTTCTTAAAGAAAGTGAAGTTAGTCATCATCTGGATTTTATTGGATTTATTTATTTTGCTTCATTAATTTTTCAAGTTTGGTTGCAAAGAAATCTATATCCTCTTCGGAACTGCATAATTATTGGGATGAATATTTAACACATGATTCCCAGAGAGATGCGGTTTTGAAACACACAGTGTTGCAGCTATTAGAAATTAATGAATGTTCTCTTAACCATTTCTGTCTTTGCTTCCTTAAAGACTTGCCAGTATAGGGGAAAGGAAAGCTTAATAAAAATAAGTGAATTGCTTTTCAGTTTCCTAGAAGTGATTAATTTTTGTAGGCATTTGAACGGCTCTTCCAGCAGTGCTGGGAAACCAGTGCATGGATCTCATGGGCTTCCGAATTCGCTCTTGTGGTCTGAAGTGAATCTTGCGTGAGTTGTCATAGTCCTGCTGAACATTCCAGAGCTTTACTGATTCCTGCTAGCTGATGATATAATAATCTCTTTCCCCCCAAAATGTGTGCTTAGCTTTTTTATAAACTGAGGCATTGGGTGTGTTGTAGGAGCATCTTCACTTCAGGCTTAACCTGAGTTCTGGGATTTGGTACAAACCCCACCTGTCCTCTGGGCAGAGAGGGACACGGTCCCCAAAGCCATGGGGACAAGCGGTGAAATGCGGAGGCTCCAGGTGACAACCTCCAGCCAAACTATGGGTAATAACACCGAACCTGACTGTGGCTGTTGGTTTCAGGGTGTGTAAGCCGAGTCCTGTATCAAAGCATCTTGCAGCAGCAATGGCTATTGCTGGTTGCTGGCAATAAGCTTGGGGCTAGATCACGGCAGCAGCGTGGGAATAAATGACAGGGAGAGGCAAAAAAAAAGAAAGAGGAGGACTGGATGTGTTTGGTTTGTAATCTGGTAGGTATCTGTTTTCTCCAGTTTGGAAAGTTTGACTCTTTCCATCTCGAATGAATTGGAGAACGATCCTGACTTTGCTGAACAGTCATTTGATAGCAGTGAGAAGGGGAGAATGGACAAGGGAGAGCAGGACTGCTCGGGGAGGTCCCTCCGTGACCGAAGGTGCCATACAGGACCCTGGCCATTACGCTAGTTATAAACCCATATTTCTCAAATTTAACTTGCTGCTTTAGTTCTGCTTAAGATCTTCCATATTGTTGCCTCACTCAGCAGTTCAGAAATCATTTTTCTGCTAAAAAAAATATTTAAAAAAAAATCATGTGCTAAATGCCAAAGAAATATTTGAACCAAAGATAATTATTTCACTTTTAGACGTTTGGTTGTGCTTTAGTGCTGGCCAAAGCCGGGTCCAGAAGCTCACAGCTGCTGTACCACGCACCAGCAGCGCTGGATGCTTTGTGATCGGCTGTAACTCATGGAAAGCGTATAAAAATATATTACTGAAGAAGTAAGAGAGAGAAATAGAGAGTTCAGAACACTCAAAGTATGAATTTTAAGTTTCCATTGTTTACTTATCTAATTAAGAATCTATCTCCATATAGGCACACGAACGGCAGATACAAATATATCTAGATGTCTATCTTTGTTCCACTGTACGTTTGCCTGCAGGTCTCTATAGATAGAAACATAAAACGGCGTTTATATCCTGCTGGCTTTTGAAACTTACAGAAAATTACCAACAGTTTCTTTTCTCTAGTTTGCTCAAATGCTTGTGGTTAGATATTCTGAAAGTGTAGAATTAAAAAAAAAAGAAAAGAGAAAAAGACAAAAAGATTTAGACACTTTGAAAATTAGTTGCTTTGTTAAAAATGCATTTTTTTTTAAAAAAAATAAGCCAACACACTATTTTGAATTCTCAGCCTCTGCGTGTCCTATTTGATAATGTAAAACCGGGTAATATTGCTGATAAATATTCTTTCAGGGCTGGAGTCATGTACAGTGTGTGGCACCCGATGGCTGGAACTGGAGAACCATACGGTGGGGTTTACGGAGCAGGGCTGGCTCGCATGCCTGGCACCGGGAAAGTCTGGATATAATAAATGAAGCTTTTGCTCAGAGCACACAGAGCCCCACTGCATCTTATTAGCTGTCTCAAAATGCAAGTTGAAAAGAAAAAATGTAAATAACTTTGAGGACTATTCCTTGTAGTTATTTTATTAAAATAAAAATCAAAACATTTAGTAGCAGCACTTAAGCATGAAGAGTTAAATGAAAAGGGAAAATTCCTTAATGAAATTGTACCGAATGAACATAATGAACAGAAATCATATCAAATAATTGAATTAATCCGGCTTTCTTATCTCCTGGTTAAATTTGATTATCTTCCCGATTGTCCTTTAATATTCAAAATCTACAAAGAGTATGAGCACACCTGGCCTTATTATTTGCTAAAACAAGACTGAATCAACGGGGACAGCACTTTGAATGTGATAATTCACGTCAGGACTTAAAGACTCAAAGGAACAAAGATCTGTAATGTGTTATTTGAAGCAGTTTCACTTCGAAAGGGATTAAAAAAATTAGCCATAGATTAGTATTCGGTTAAAACAAACCCTTCACTCTTGTTGATTTATGATGCTGTATATGAACAACCAGTGTTCCCATTTTAATTGTTTTTTTTTTTTTTTTCCACTGCTGTGTCATGTAATGCTGAATTAATTTGATAATACTTCTGGTTATGAGTCTACTGGGTTTTCTCATTCTTTGTACTGTTAGTTTTTTCCTTATGCACTTTTTAATTATAGAAGTCCATTTCTAATGACATTGGTATGAATTGCTACCAAAAAGTTAACGGATTAATCCTGATCTTCTCAAATAAATGACTGGGCAATGATTTCAGTGACGGGAGGATTCCTCCAGCTTTCTCTTGTGATTTAGAGCTGTGATTCAGGAAAGCTCTTAAGCGCAGGTATTGAGTTAACCACCCTCTTAGGTCCCAGTGATTTCAGGGGAATTTCCATATCAGACAATTGGGAACATACTGTTAATACTGCATTTGTGTCAGCTGCACCAGAACAACCAGTTAAAATCGAGCTGGTAAAATCTATCCTGTCTTGGGGGGGGACGGGGGACACGGGACGGGACTTCACTAAATTTACAAAAATTAATATAGAAAATCATTAATTTATCTGAAAGGGTTCTAGCTCAGAAAAGAAGTCAAACACAATACCCGGTATTTTAAGGGGATAATTATTTGCTGAGTTTCTGTTTCTCCAGCTGCGTGCTCTGAGGGGTTGAGCCGTGCATCAGGTGTCTAAGGAACTTGCAGCTCTTTTTCTGCTTCAAACTTACTACAGATAGCTCAGGAATGGCTTTTGCGAGCTAAGTGAATTTATGACTGGCCCAGATCTGAAATCCCAACTGTTACTTAGCTGCAACTTGGCTGGCCCTGTTGTAGGGAATTGTTCTGCTCCTTGATTGAATGGTTTTAATTTTCAGTTTACTTCCATGTGTATTACAGCCAGCAAAATGAAAACTTGCTTTCTGTGAGCATTCGCTGTAGTAGAAGAGGCTTGCACATGTCAGTTGGAAAGATTAAAATAAATCCATGAGGACGGGCAGAATCAAACAGTAACAGATCTGTATGGTGTTGTCTTTGGTGAGCCTCCGTAGCTGTGACCCACTCCTGTGCTTGGGTCTGCAGCCTGTACGGAGGCGAAATCTTGAGCTCTGAGGGGCTGTGGGTTTTTGAGGGGAGCTCACTGCCACCGCCTCATCAGCTGCAGGTTTAGCTTAGCTCTAAATCAATGGTTTTGAGGGTCTGACACTACGTGGTGCTGAGCACTGTCCCCCATCAGCTGTGGGGACCCTCGTGGCTGCGCAGAACACAACCCGGGAGAGACGTTCAAGGAGTCTCCCTGGTAGTGTCTTGGTGTGGTGCTTTCATGGTAATCGATCAAGACGTCGACGTTCTCCGAGGAGAGCGTTCCTCCCGGAGGACCGCGTCTCCCTCGTTGGATGTGTATGCAGAACTGCCTGTGGCTTTGGCAGAAGTTCTTCGTGTGGATTTAGCCTGGGCTACGAGAGAGCTGAGACATGAATCTAGGACCCACAGTTTTTCAGGGACCTTTGTCTCAATGAACGAGCCAAAGTAGCTCTAAGTTATTCGCTTGTTAAATTGTAATGTGGAGCTACAAACTAGCTGTATCCCCTGATAGGGCTTGGGTTTAGCAGAGCTCTGGGAGGCCTTTTCTCAGCAGAGCTTTTGAAAGAGATGGTTTGCTGGAGCGTAAGGAAAATTGAGGCTTAGCTTTGTATATACAAAGGCACTGTAATGCGACATTAGAGGTGGCTGAAAGCGGAAGGCATCGCAAGCATGGGAGAACAGATGGGGATGCTGGAGTTGGAGATCGGCTTGTGGCAAGGAAGGGACCGAGTGGGGCCCTTGAGCTCTTCATTTCACACCTGGAGACCTGGGCTGGAGGGTGAGCTGCCGCTCTGCGGATGGCTGAACTCCTTGCACGATGTTTGGTCAACTGGTTAGACTTTATCCAAAGGTACGATTGAAGAGAAGTTTGTAGGGGTTCACCTTCGAGACAGGAGGAAGCAGCGTGCCATTAGCTGGCAGGCTCTGTTGCAAAGGAGATGGGCTTTCAGCTGCAATTTTTGTTGATTGCTTTGGCAGAGCACTTTGGAAAGTCTCTTACCAACGGCACAATTCCACCAGCACCTCTTAGAGCTGGGCTGGACATCGGGGTCCAACGAGGGGTCTGCCTGCAGCGTTCCCACCCAAATCTATTCACTTTCCTTTCCGCTGCAAAACAGTCTGTACCACTCATGCAGAATCCCTCCCGGCTCTCCTTGCTGCACGTTTCCCCGGCGGGCTTTGCAGCTTGGAGGAGCCAGCAAGCGGGCACGCAAGCATCGTCCCCTGTCCCCCCGGCGGTGTCACCCACAGGGGAGAGCGTGGCTCGCAGCCGGGGCAAAACCAGGATGTCTTAGCCCATTTTCTCCAGCATCTCATTTCCTTTGCAATTGTTTGGGTAGTTCTGTTAGTGAAAATCATAACGAAGGAAAGTTTTAATTTGAACAGTCAAACGGACATGCACACACACACAAAAAAAGAAGAATGATCTGGAAAAAAAATCCCCCAAACTCCTTTCGCCTGCCACGCAGCGAGAAATGGAAATAAAGGTGGCCACTGCCTGTACTCGACAACGCTGTGACATGTGATATTTTCGGAGGTATCTCGGGAGCATCTACCACACTTTACAGCGTGAGGCATATCATCTGGAGCCGTTTTGATCTCCTGTAACCTGTTCACAAATGCATATTTCATAACAGGCCCTGCGCCCCGATAAGGATCTCTGAGTTTCTTCTGCGCGGTATCTGCAAACAATTCAAAGCTGTTCCACACAAACAAATGTGAGAACCCCCTGACCACAGACTGCCTTTAGAGCAGACCAAGATTTGATGTTACTCATATCTTCCAGTACCTGTCAGAGTTCAAACAGGAAACCTGGTTTTTCCTCTCATGTCAACAACTTTTTTCTTCTTTTTTTTCTTTTTTTTTCTGAACAGGCGTTTGGCAGCAGGCTCGTGCTCAAGCGGTGGAAGTCCTGTATTTCTTCAGGACAAACAAGTACGTGCTCTGGTACGTCATTGCTGACATTAACAAGAGCTGAATATGTGGTTTTCGGTGATCCTGTGGGTGCTTCTATAGAAACGGACATATTGGCTTTGAACAATCACACAAAAAAGGAATTCATTCATACAGGATATAGGTAACACACAGCCGAGGGCTCGCCGTAAATAGTGCTTTGCTTGGGGAAAGGTCAGAAGAAAACTGGGTACTCTTTCTCCTGGTACCGCTGTAATTTGTGCTTACACGGTAACACTTTTTATATCTTCAGCCTCTTTGTCATTTATATGTATCCTGCTTGCCAGTGCCCTAGCAATGTCATGTGAAAAGTTTAAACAGAATAAATATTCATATTTACTGATGAGGACGTTTCATCCGAGCATCTCAACTATTAATTAATTAACATGTGTCCAAAAAGCATGTAAAAACCTCACGCCAGGGTCAGAGATTTGGCTGTAGTCACTCATATATGTTTTGGTACTGCTGGGAATAGAAGTTAGGAATTATAGCTGACATACATCCCCCTCAAGCGGTACCCGTTACTTATCTTTCATAATGCTGATCAATAAATGTAGTCAAACCTGAAACTCTCAGCACTTTCCAATCCAGGGTTGGAAATGCTTTAGTAACATTTAGCTTCACCTCCCCGTGAATGTGGGAAGTGAAAGTTTATAACGGAGAATAATTCTTGACATCGACTAATGTTTGTGACAGAAAACACTGACTATCAAGGAACGGGCTAGTTCTGAGGATCATTTTTCCCCCGTTTGATTTATGCTTGACAGATGCAAAAACCATCTCAAATACAGCTGCGTTAAGAAAAGAACACACAGGCATTTCCATGACTTTCATCTTGCTTTGTATTTATGTCATTATAAAACACGCTTTTGTGGCATGCATAATCAAGGGGCAGAACATCTGGTGAAGTCTTGTTACAGCAAAATGTCCATAAAGTTAAATATATAGATGTCGTCGTCGTCTTCTTTTCAACAACAACAAGCAGCTGGATAATATTATGACTAGTAATAATACGTACTGTGAGTGATACATGCTGAAATGATGGTTATAGGCTCACAAGATGGAGAGGCAGAGAGAGGTCGTGGAATTCCTTGGTCGTGAGCTGGGGCAGACGAGCATGCGACGGTGGGTATCTCGGAGCTGCCCTGCAGAACCCCAGGTAAAATGGCCTTTGTGAACCACCAGCCACCCTTGAAATCACCCAGGCCGTTCCAGTCATCTGTTTTGTTCAATCTTTATTTCTACATTTCCAGTAGGTTTTCTGCCCAAATGATTAAGTTATTTTGATTCTATTGCATTTTGTTTCCAGTAGCCGTTTCAGGAGCCAAACACTTTACCTAAAACCTGATGTATAAAGGCTCCCAGAACACGGCACTGTTGGGCTGTTTGTGTAACTTGGTCCTGGTGTCCAGCATGCTCTCACTGATCAGCTGTAGACCCGAAAAGACCTTCACCTCTTGCTCCCTTAACTCATCTCTGTCTTAAATGCTTGTAGACCAGTGGGATGAAGAAAGAAATTATTTGCATTCAGTAAAAGAAATCTTTCCTTTCTAATTTTCTTTCTAACTTGCAATATTCCATGAAAATTCAGTGGGAGAAAAAAATATTCCAGGTGTGGACTACTTACAAGCCTGATTCAGAAAAGAAACACGTACGCAGGGTGCATGGCTAAAACCAAGTACATGCCGTAACGTCCTGCTGAATAAATAAATAAACTCGTGGTTCAAATCAGCAGCTCATATCAGAAATGAGTATTAAAGCATTTACAAGCTCTTAAATGATTTGCCTTCTGCTTTACAAAATACCCGTACGAGTGCACTCGGTTGACGCCCCGTGTTATCCATGGGATCGTCACCCACTGACCGCGATTCCCCGGGGGCTGAGCCTGACTCTGGGGGTGCTGGTGTACGAACACGGGTTCTGCAGATGCAGCTGGCTGGGCTTCCCTCGCTGCAGGGTGACCTTACTGAGGGCGACAAGAGATGGGCTGACCCTGGGAGCCGGCCGGCGCCATCTGGGTGCTGATTAAATGGATTAGTTCTTGGTGCTCGCATTCCCCAAAGGCAACTAAATGCTCCATGTGCACTACCACGTTCAGAGGTATCTTCATGAAAGTGCTGCTGGTTCCCGCTTAGTCAGGGGTGTGATGAGCTGCAATTAGGTAAATATAAGTAATTACAGTCAACTACTGTTTTAGGGCAAACTGAGCTTTACCCATTAATTGTAGGTATTACTGTTACCAGTATGCATGCAGTGGTATGTATTTTTATGGTTATGAGAGCTTACTAGCAATTGAAGGATAGATCATTGCTACTAGCCTGTATATCAGGGAGAAAACAGATCATTTTTGGTTTTTTTTTAATGGGTTCTGTTACAAATAGGAGAACTCATCACTCCATAATATTTAGAAAACTAATGGGCTCACCTTGCTGGGGAGCAGCATGTGCATTAGGAGCATACGCTCGTGTAACCCGGCATCCACAGCGGTTGTGATGAACATATGCATTTGGGTTTGTGGAAGTTTTTAAACTGATTGAACAGGCCTACGGAGGATGTAACATCATGCCCCAAAGTGCCTCGCAGCTTGCTGGCCCCCGGCCACATGCAATGGGTGTGCCATCAAATTCAGCTCCCACCAGCACGGCCAAGCTCTGGGAACTCAGTTTTTATAAAAACTGACTGTTTGTAACTACACTTCATGCTTTTATTGGGCTCATTGCAAGTTTAAATTGCCAGGGCCCAGCCTAACAGCCTGCCTGGGTGGCGGTCTCTCAGGTGAGTCCCGGGAGGTGACACTGGTGGTTATCTCAGCCAGGCTTCCTGCTAGCACAGCCGGAGCCACGGCAGGGTCAGCCCTATCCTGATGCGGTGTTTGTTAGAGAAGGCGCTAACCCCGTGCCACAGACTTGTTCATATTGGCTGTTAGATGGCAATTCTTTTGGACTCTTGGCTGGATTTTATCTGGTTGAAATGGAAAACTCTATACCAGTATCCTTCCTTTTAGCTACCTGTAGTATTTTACAGTACAGAAGGCGAAGAGACAAGCTGCTTGAATGAAATCAAATGTTTTCCCGATCCTGCTCAAGAGCCTTTGCTTGATTTCCCAGACTCCAGAGGGTAACAAAAGGCGATTTGCTGGGGACCCTGGAGCCCCTGCGGGAGCTCAGAGAGGGACCGGGGCTGGTGCACGCGTGGCAGCACGTGGGCTCCCGTGGGAGGGAGCGCTGTTAGCCTCCTCTGTGGCTTCCAACTCTGGCGATTCTGGCGCTAGCTGCTCCCTTACGTGCTCGGGTTTTTCATTTTGCCGAGGTGGCAGACCCTGGGTACGTGCACTCAAAGCAGCGTGGGGAAGGAGTCGCCTCTGCGATGCGCTGGTAACTGCCTGCTGTACACTGGCTCAGCAGGGCAGGGAGAGATACAGGTGGGGAGTCACAGCCTGCCCCGTGCTGGGTCAGCTGCGTTGCGGTGTGCTTTTGGGAGGCTGCAGAGCTGCTTCATGTCTTCAAGGCCATAACCTCGGCCTAAGACGTCGGGGTGGCACGTGGCGGGGGTCCTGCCTTCCTTGCCTGCTCCCACGTGTTCGTGGACAGGCTGTCTGCTGTGTGCAAAGGTTTCACTGGGGAAAAACGAGCATCCCTTGCTGCTGCGCCAAATCCGATTTCGGCTACTATCAACCACAGCCGTCACATGCCGCAAGGTTATCACTCAGGCCAGTGGCAGTCGGCTGAAAAACAAAGGGTTCCTTAATAGTCAAGATAGGAAGATAAGGCACTGCTGTGCTATTTAAAGCAGAGTATTTATGCCTGAATAAAGTTACTCCAATTTTGGAGCAGGGTGTTTGCCTGGAAAGCTGGCATTTACATTCCACCCCAGGGACTGAAGCGCCCTTGCACACTTTCATGTATCTCCTTCCTTCAAAGTCATATGCCTTACCTACAGCTTCATTACTGCCTACAATTACAACGTACAGCTCCCATCAATCGGTTTGTAGCTTTTTTTGATAAATAGTGGTGGCATGCACAGAAGCATATGCAAGCCAAGTCTGTACCTCATTACCCCACTCTAATAAAACGTTGTGCGCTTCAGGACAGCCCTGTGAGTTAGGAAAATGGTGTGTTTTACAGATGGGGAGTTGAGACAAAGAGCGGGCGAGCGCCTTGTCCGGGATCCCACGCTATGTTGGCAGCAGGGAGTTGTATTTCTGTCTAGTGCCCTAACCACTGAACCATCCTGTCTTCCTGTCTCCTGCTTTCAGGCGAGAGAGTCTGAAAACGCCATTGATTAGAAAGTGCTGGTGGAGAAAGGTAGGACCGACTAGACTGTACTGGGAGACATGCAAAAATAAACAGAAGACAATAAACAGCGTGATGTAAATTAGCTTTGTAAAACTTCTTTCTGCTTTAATAATCTAAGATGCTATTTAGAACACACAGGCAAGGAGATGTCTGGTTTTTTAAAAAACAAGATATGATTTCAACCAGATAAAATCCCTTTAATTAGTCTGAACTTTTTGCTTATGTTTTATAACAACACATTTCCATGTGGATGCCAGAAAGTCGGGGAAACATGGAAATAATTCACAGTTTGCAGCGTTCACCGCTGAGATACAGCAGATTATTTCAATGAAGCCTAGATAAATTCTCTGCTTGTAGAAAACATTTGTTTGGTGGTCCCTTTCCTTTGCTTTGTCATCTTCCACTGCACATCTGTTTTGCGATGGAATAAATGAACCCATACTTGAGAATCAGGTTGTTTATATGATGCAATATTTAAATGAAATTTGTATTTCATAAGTCTGGAAAAATAATTGTCATCTTGGTGCCACAGGTTACAATAACGAAGACCTCCTGTTGTTGCGGGCGAGCTTGGGCTGCTACGGAAAAGAGTTTTCTCCAAAATAGAGATGCCTTTGCACTCAGTTGAACTGACGCGGGGACAAGGCTTCTCCTATGGCTGCTCAGCACCAAGGTGGTCCCGAAGGGAATTTTGGAGTCTACCACGATGCAAGCGATGGGAATGATTAATTGGAATAAAAATCGCAAGACCTCTTCGTCTGCGCACGTCCCTGGGAGAGGCACACGAATGGGTGATGGGGAGGCGCTGGGCCCTCTCCTGCCCTGCGGAAGGTGCGGGGCATGGGAGCAGCTCAGCCCCTGTCGTGGGGCCAGTTTCGGTTGAGCCCGTACTGGGGAAGGGAACGATCTTGCATATTTTCCATTTAACTAACCACAGGCAGTTTGTTTTTAAGCACTTTGGTTATTGCGCTGTGGTAGGAATACACTGCATTGCTGCGTACCTCCCATCGCCGCTTCCCCATCTGACACCCCGATACGCCCTGGGGCTCTGGGGCCGAGAGCTCAGCCCTGGCCGGAGAACCATCTTGTGCCTGGCTCGATGCAGGGCCGGGCTGGGGAGCTGCAGGTGCTGAGGGCGCCTGCTTGCTCTTCCTGAAACCTTTAATCTTGAAAGACTGAAGCTATTTTCCCCAAATCTCTGGTTGCCTCCATGAGGTGTCTCCTTGGCCCCAAGCTTGGCTGATACTCTTGGGGACACCAGCTCCTTTCCACCCCCTGCTTCTCCAGGAAGGGCGACGTGGCGTTGACCCCGAGCACTAATTACCCATCTGTAAATTGGCATGGTATTTTCCCGTCAGGTTTTTAAAGGTGCTGCGAGGTTTGGCAGCGAGAGTTGACAAGCTCAGGTGTCACCTCCAGCAATGAGACAATTTGCCAAGGTCTACGAGCTGCAGAAGCGGCACAGTGAGAACGGGGGAGTGATTTGGAGAGCTCTGCCCAGGAAACCACGGTTTGGGATCCGCGCCTCTCGTCCTGCCACCCGGCTCCCAGCCTGACGGCCCCGCCGCGTGCCTCAGGCTGGCACCAAGTGGGGAGCACAAAAGAAATATTAGAGCAGAAAAACACCCACCTGCCCCCGCCAAGGCCCCGTGATGGGAACACACAGCAATTTTCTTTTCTTTCTGAATTTCTTTGCTGCCTTTGTTTCCAAGGTGAAAGCAAGTGGTTGCGTACACAAGCGGGCTTTTGGCCTGTTTTTCACAAAAATGCCTGTGCAGCCAAAGCCAGAGCATCACTTTGCAAAGCGATATTTTTTAATTTGCACCTTCTAACACAGCATTTTTTTCCACAGCCGTGCTGTCCCCTGCCAGGCCCGTGGTTCCACCAGAGGAAGCCTTAGCCACCCAGGACGCCCTTCATCCCTGCACGGGGACCCACCCGTGTCAGATGTCCCTGTGCCGGGTGCTCCCTTGGGAGAGCTCTGGGCCTCCCAGCTAACGCCAGGGAGGGAACCCCGGTGCTAAACAGGGGTATCGGCAGCTCCTGCTCTCAGGGGTTACACGGTCTGGGAGGAGGCGAAAGCTTGACTTTCCAGTCAATTACTGGGCCTGGGTAAGAAGAGCCGTGCAAATAAATGTAATGTATAATAAAAGTGAAAACTGTCAGAATTGGGTGTTTCACACTCACTGTAAAACCGAAACTTGATTTTATTTTTTTTTGTGTGTGTG
>VZTV01079224.1:8491-33431 GCA_013400875.1 Anhinga rufa
CCCCTCCCGCCAGCCCTCGGCAGGCGGGGCGCCGGGCGCACGCGCCTCGGGCCGCTTTCCCGCGCGCAGGCGCACTAGCTCGGTGCCGGCGGCGGCCGGGGGAGGGGTGGGGGCTCGCTTGAGGCGGCGGGTGCCTCGGCCCGCGGCGGGCATCCCTTCCTGCGGTTTCCGAGGGGAATACGAGGGTTTCGCGCTGGCTA
Organism: Anhinga rufa; assembly: GCA_013400875.1. Taxonomy (NCBI): domain Eukaryota; kingdom Metazoa; phylum Chordata; class Aves; order Suliformes; family Anhingidae; genus Anhinga; species Anhinga rufa. The sequence goes on from VZTV01079224.1 coordinate 8,692, forward strand.
GCCACTTTGGCTCCTTTTTAAGATCCCAAGTAGCTTGTCCGAGGAGTTTCAATGCGGTAGCCATTACAATTTTTTCCTTTTTTTTTTTTTCTTTTTCCCCCAGGCCGGGCAAGCGTAGGAATGATGTAGGACCAATCTCAGCTGTTTGAATGTGGCTGAACTATTATTAGCACAGTGACTAAAGCAAGTTGAATTTAAGATACTTCTCCAAAGAGCTTGACTCTCCTACCATTTGGTGGTTTCGGGATCTGCTGAATCAAACTGAAAAATCTAGGTCACACTTGCCCTGAGTAAGTGCCAAGGCCTCCTGCACACACAAGGTTCTCGTTCTGCCAAACAGCCACACTGCAGATCTTTGATGATGTCAGGAATAATATTATTGTCTTCCAGCTTGTTCCTGGAACTGCAACAATTATGTCTGAAGTTAAGTTAAAATGGTTTATTGATAAGCAAGCCCATGAGTTGTTATAGCATGAGGTATTAGGTTTGCACGGCAAGTTTGGTGGGATGGAGGGCAGGCTCTGTGAGAAGTGACCAGGAGCAGCCCCATGCTGGACGCCACCAGATCCAGCCAGCTCCAACCAACCCACCACAGGGCACGGCTGAGCCACTCAACGGTGCTTGTGGTGCCTCCATGATAACGTTTTTAAGAAACGGTAAAAAATGCTGCACAGCAGCTCTAAGTGAGAAAAACATGAGAGAAACAGCCCTGCAGACACCCAGGTCAGTGAAGACGGAGGGGGAAGAGGTGCTCCAGGCGCTGGAGCAGAGATTCCCCTGCAGCCTGTGGTGACGACCATAGTGAGGCAGGCTGTCCCCCTGCAGCCCGTGGAGGTCCATGGTGGAGCAGATATCCACCTGCAGCCCGTGGAGACCCCACGCCGGAGCAGGTGGACGTGCCCTGAGGGAAGCAGCACCCCATGGAGGGCCCACACAGGAGCAGGTTTTCTGGCAGGAGCTGTGCCCCATGGGGGAGTCTGTATTCCTCTCTGTCAGTGCCACTGAACCTTTCTATCTAATATACTGAATGAAACCATTTTAATTAGAATGTCATACTCGCTGAAGGGATAGGAATGGGAAGACTGACAAGAGATTAGACTCTGTTTCCTTCCTTTTCAGTAATAAAACAACACTACCTACCACTTCTGACCTTTCCTTTTACTGTGGCATGTAATTGCCTATGTATCCACAGTGTGCCACACCAGCAGTGCCTTACTTCGCCCTACAACATGCAGGATTTAATAATTTACAAAAATGTAGCTTGGTTTAAGGAAGCACACTTTTATCAGGGACATCATTGTTGTTCTTATTTTATTAATGGGGAGAAAGGGAGAGACAGAGTGAGACTGAAGAAGCATAACAGACAACAAAAAACACACCATCTTACTGACACTTGGGTTTCTCTGAAGTTTATTGTGTGTTGCTTGAAGAAATTACAATCTGCATTTCCAGTTCTTGGGTTTAGCACCTTTTTGTTTTGAGAGACAGCATTAACATAAAAATAAGTGCTACATTAGGAAGAGATAATTTAGACAAATAAAATGCAATCAGCAACTTGTGCACATCAAATGTCACTGTGTCCATGCACTAATACACATACATGAGAACATTTATGCAGCAGGGTTTCTATAAATTTCTTACACAAAGCCAAACATATTTCTTACAATCAGTCTCTAGAGAAAAGTGTGAACACAGGGCTTTTCTTATTTTGTGACTAAATCACACCTTCCTATTTAGCTGAGGAAAAGCTAGTTGTTAAATTAATTTACATCTACTCCTGTCCACTTACTCTTCCAAAGTCGGGCTTTGGCAGCATGCATCCTCAGGATTCTCTTCTACTGGTTAGTTTTCCAAATTAGCCTTCTTTTGTAAGCCTGCAGCTCCTTAGGATACAGGTAAAGATTCATTGTCTTATTCAAATATTCTGCAGAAGGCAGTCTTAAGTCAGGGAAACAGAAGTGTCCTAGGTTAAGTAGCATTCATATCAGAAGCACACAATTTTCATTTTGTTACTGCGACAAAAATTTTTTTGGTATGATGGATCTTTCTGCTGCACAAAACATGGGTGAGCCTTGCACAGAAGTCAACTAGGCTTGAAGCTCTCCACCCGAGAAAAACTGCTTACTGTTGATGCACTGATAGGCCTAGTGTAGGTGACCATGGATAAGCGTGTGATTTCTACTAGCGCCTCTTATATAGTTAAAAATCCATAACATTTGCAGACTTGCCAAGGCAAGGGGGTTCAGTCCTGCTTTTTTCCCCTCATCCCTTTTCACATCCCACAGCTCACTAGCACCAGCAGGTGCAGTGTGATTTCAAGCCCAGTTCAAGCAGTAGCTGAGAAGTAAGGAACAGGGTACATCGAACAGTGGAATATTTGTGGAGCATGTATCCAGTCACATGAACCAAAATTTCTCCCTGGGATTTCCACGAAACTTGAGAACTCTGCGTAACTTGAGAACACAGTCACAGCCACCTGGACAGCAATTTTTCCACTTGAACTGGCATTCTGTGTGTTTCTGCAGTCCCCAGAGAAATCCATTAATAATCTCTGTGCTTTTCTCAATTTTATAATCAAAGATGCTGATAGCTCGATGACACTTCACACACATAACAAAACTGTTTAACATCTGGCTGAGTATTAGCAACCAGGTTTCTGGGCTCCCTGCTCATACTGTTTCTTCAAGCTGATCCTGGAGGCCGCGGCTTTCTCTGTGCCAAAGAGGGATCCCAGGTCAGTGTACTGCTGACATCTGTGTGAACACTGCTCAGATTTCTACTGAATTGACTCAACAACTCACAGGTCTGCCAGGATGGCAGGTCATCTTCAGGGTACAGTGCTGCCCTCTGCTACAGGACAACCACTGGCAGCCCTCTCAGTCACATATTAGAGTTCAGGCAAGTAAATTTGCTCATAGAAAAAAAAATAAAATATGTTTGTGGGTTTTTTTATTCTCCATAAAAACTTCTCATTTCCAGGGTCTAATGAACTCACATAACTTTAGGCATACTGCCATGATTCCGTGTATTTTCATGTTCATAGATACGAAAGTTATTATCCTTGTTTATTCCATGTTGCAGATAGTGCTTTCAGAATGGCTTTGGCTCAAAGAAGCATGAAGGGTGGTGAATAAAACAGCATGGACTCTGAACCTCATGTCTTCAGAACCAGAATTCTATCAGTCTTACAGGGATGTCAAAATTCATTAACTATTTTAGAATGTACTCATAGCTGCAGTAAAATCACAAGGATGCCTTATTTCTAAATCTTTCAGAGCCACATGGTTTTGAATCTCCTTCAGAATCAGCTGAATCATGGTGCAACAACATTTGCTCTACTTACACAACCTTTTCCTCAGGACAAGGTGCAATATGTGTAAGTCCCGAACTACTTCCATTATATATGCAGCAATGTAGTAACTGTTGAAAAGTGTAGTAATCTTACTCAGTAAGCCCATAGTACTGAGCCTAAACTGCTTAATCTCTGAAATTCAGAGACAAAACCACTCCTAAATTTTGCACCTTATCCTGGTATGCAATAAAAACTCCAAGGCCTGCTTATCAATAAAACATTTTAGCTTAATTTTAAATCCAGTTCTTGCAGTTCTAGGAACAAACTAGAGAGTGATTATATTCCTCCTGCCATCGTCAAAGTAATAGATTCAGCAGTTTGGCAAAACAGAGACTTTAAAAGTCCAGTAGGCTTCTAAACACATTCTCCTAGAAGACTCGGAGTCTTTTTCAGCAGATCCCTAACAGTGTAAACTCTGGCTTTTCCCTTGCTAGATGGGAACTGCTCTCTCTTGCTGATGTCTGCTGGCAGGAATTGTCAGTTGCTCACATCAATATCATCCAGCATGTATTTTTTGGCACCTAAGTAAACTACAGAAGTCTGAACCTATATGTGAATGGTTAACAGAAGTAGACCACAGAGTAGAAGGTTCCCACATCAATTAAAGAGATCCCATATGGCAAAAGCAAGGAAATTAATAATTTAAGCTGTGATACCAAGGATGATAATTAAGCCCAGGTACATTACATCCACACTTTGTCTTTCTTTTACTGTAAGTGCATAAAAATAAGAGAGTACCTGTGCAGAGGATTTTAGGTGGAGAGTCATCCCAGCTGGATTATTGTTCTTACGAACAATATTTAGTTGTTTGCACTGGCAGATCTCCTAAACTTGCCTTAGAAAGCAAGTAACCTCATGCTTTCTGCTTCACCTACAGCCATTTCCTGTAAGATCAGTAATGAATCCCATGGAGGTTTGACAACATAACCTGGATGTATATTTTTATGCTGCATACAACATGAAAACATGTTTCTAAATCAGATTTATGACTAGAGTATTTGAACTAATAATACATGGTTGTAATTATTTCTATTTCAAAAGTTATTTTTAAATATAACATCTGAAGCCCTTAAGTTCCTCACTAGTCATTATTTTCTCTAACTGACAGTATTACCCCATTACAGCTAACTTGCAACCCTTCTCTTGTAATTTTGCTGTCGCAAAAAAGCTGTAGTGGATGCATCAGTTAAAACACTGAGACTCAATTAATTCCAATAGGGGCACAAGCATTTTCACCTAAGACTGTGTAGATCCTTTATTAAGAACTTTAATTTTAAATGACAAAACTTGAGATCTCTTTTCATCATCCCATGAGAAAAGAAATCCTTATTGAAACCAAAAATTTTGCTGTTTTTAATAACTGCACCACGCTGCTTTTGGAATTTCCCTGGGACTAGGGACATGACTACGCTACAGTTAACATTTTTTTGCTTTAAGTGACATCATAAATGTCCTCCACTACAATGACATTTATCCTAAGACTTGCATCACCTGAATTATTTTCAGGAGCTAGCCTCAGCAGGCCTCTTTTGCCAAGCTGCACTGTATTCTCTTTTTTCAGTATTTTATTATACTGGATGAAATCAAGGGATAACACAGGAGCAGAAAACAACGTAGGGCATGAACCTGTAGATTTTATCAGATACTCAGGATTGCTGTCTGAAGACAAGCGGTTTTCTGTAGAAGACATAGATTTGCATTGCAAAGTCTTGGTGAATGTCATTTTGGAAGTACTACTCAGAAAAATGTTGGGACTAAGAAATTGAACTAGTGAGGATCCTGAAGCCAACTTCATCATAAATGGAGAACAGTGTGACCTTTTTCTGTCATAATGGGCAGTACTTTCTTGTAAGTATATGTTGTAGTTGTTACATGTCTCGTGTGAACTTAGTGGTAGTGTATGCAAATGGTTATTTTAAAAATATTTCATACAGATTTGCCTTGAAGTTTCTACTTTTTGTGTATTTACAGTAAATGTAAAATCTATGTGGAATAAAGATTCCTTTCGTGTACGCAGATGTCCCAGGAATTCAAAAACACCATGTTTTGACAATTGCTGTGCACTTTATCTGCACGCTTCAATATGAACTTTGCCATTTAGGCTGATGTTTTCCATATTTCTGGTTTTACTTTGGTAGTTTGATAATTGAACAATATTGTTATCACTATTATTATTATGATTATACTTTTTGTTTCAGAATCAAGAAGTGAGGCTTTTGAAAAATAATATTTTTTTTTTAATGAACACAGGATATTTCTGTAGAGATGAGATATATTGGCCAGGTTCTTAGAGCATTCATTGGTCTCAATAGTTTTGGAGGAATAAAGATCTGGGAATCTTTTCTAGACTCAAGACATTTCTTGGCAATTTGGAGTTCCTTTCTTGTGAACTACCATCTTTGTTAGTTGAAATTCTTTGATTTTCACCAGATGGGCTTATTGGAGTGTTTTCATTATTTATTTTAATCAATATAAGTATTTGAAGGATTATCTGTGTTCATAGGAACCTGTTTTGAAATGATCTAGGGAAAGCAAGAGAAGTAGTTATGAAATATCAGGAGAAACAATGACTTTTTAAAAGCTATATTTTTTATTTCTGTTGGGGTATTTAAAGCAGATTGCATGAATAAAGAAACCCAGCACATAATGTGTAGTCAGCAGAAAATATGCTAAATGGAATTGTAGTCTAACATAGCAATAGGCAAGAGGTTTTTCCAATGTATTTGGCATATTGGCAGATCTTCTAATTGACTAAAAGAACCGATGAAGTACTATACTTCATCACAACCTAACATTATATGTACTTGCTTTATACTTCATATAAATAAATATAATTTACACCAGATTTCAGAATTTTCATTTCATTTTAAATTTGGGAAATCACTCATAAGCGATGAAAAGCAACATGACATTGAAAGAAAAATAGAATTGGAAATACTATGTTTGCATGTACAAAGAAATACACATTAGTCTTACCATCTGGAAATACTGATGTGGCACTGTTGGCAGGAAAAATTTAAATATGACACTGAGCATATTTTATTATATGTCTCTGTCTTTTTCTTGACTCATGAAAGTACTTGCCGGGTGACACAGGGGCATCAAAAATAAAGCCCTGATTTCAATCAAAGCTAATCAATACCAAGGTCCAATCTCAGACCAACCAATTTCTGGTGCAGGAAATTATTGTTGATGGAGAACTTTAATCTTAGTAAAAGGGCACCATCTTCCCTTTGGCCGAATATAAGGTAAAGTAGATCACTTACATTTCTAGTAGACCAGGGTCTGCTTTATCTTGGACATGGGTATTAAGATTAAACCCACATATATTTCCTGCAATTACAGGGGGTTTTATAAGCTATACACCTGTAGTATGTCATTTGTATTGATAGCGGCACGAAAAGTAGATAAACACACAGTTAAAGACATGTTATATGCTTAGCTAGATTGCAAATATTTGCTTACATTCTGCATTATGGGGTTTTGTGTTGTTTTTAAAATCAATATAGATTTGTTGAAATTAAAACATCTTTTAATTTTCTGATTCTTAATGCCTACTATGTCAAAAAAATTTAAACCCCTTCTTCCCTTGAGATGAGTTTTATTATTATATTGAAATGGCTTGAATTTAATCTTTAAATATTTTCATTCAAATGTAGTACCTCCCCTACTATCTGGAAAAAAATAATTCTAGTACAAGCAGAATTCATGACTTTTGTAGTTCATCTATGCTTCTCAGAGCAGATGTATAGCCAGGTTTCATAAATGATGGAAGGAGAGATGCTTTCATTTGAAGGAATTGTGTAGAATTGGTTGTAAATTAAGAATCCCCAAGAGGCAGCTGGACTGAAAGCAAGCCTAGAGAAAAAGATCTGAAAGGAAACTGAGATAATATGGAGAGGTACTATAGCCATATAACTGTTAAAAAAAAAATGGCGCCATGCTGAGGTACATTTCCAAACCTATGCATTAAAATTTCAGGCAGACAAAAACCTTTGACACCTTTTTAATAATAGCAACAATTCTTACCAACAAACAGCTTTAAAGGATTTACAGTTTAAAAATACATATCGTGAAAGACTATTAATCCATCCAAAGAGTTCCCAGATAAAGGATCCCATCTTTGTTTTGAACTGTTTCAGAGGTAAATTCTCCACCTTTAGTTCTTGCTTTACTACTTTTCTAGGTCCTTGATTACAGGGCAAATCAAAACATTTTTTGCCCCCTTTAAGTATACAATTCCACTGGAGCCAAATGTTCTGTAGAAGAGCATAGTTAATGATGAGTTTTATCTGATAAAGTATTATCAGATAACCCAAAATTTTGAGTTGACAGAGGAAAGGGAAAAAGTAAATTAACAACTCAGCTTGAACATACATGGTATGACAATTGTTCCACTATTAAAGCACTTGAAACATTGACACCTTTCATCCTTTGAGTTATTAGACCCATTTCAACCTATTCCTACTGTATTTCTACTATAAGACATAGGATTTTGGAGCTCTATCCTGACTTATTTTTCCAAGAGTTCCAACTGGAAAAAAAAAATTATAAAAAAGGCAGCAACTTTAGCAACTCACCTTAGAAGTGACACTTCCTGGGCAATCACAGAATCACAGAACGGTAGGTGTTGGAAGGGACCTCTGGAGATCATCTTGTCCAACCCCCCTGCGTGAGCAGGCACACCTAGAGCAGGGGGCACAGGACCGCGTCCAGGCGGGTTTGAATGTCTCCAGGGAAGGAGACTCCACAACCTCTCTGGGCAGCCTGTGCCACTGCTCTGGCACCCGCACAGGAAAGAAGTTTTTCCTTATATTTAAGTGGAACTTTCTGTGTTCCAACTTGTGCCCATTGCGCCATGTCCTGTCATTGGGTGCCATTGAAAAGAGTCCAGTCTCATCCCCTTGACACCAACCCTTTAGATATTTATAAGCATTGATAAGATCTCCCCTCAGTCTTCTCTTCTCTAGGCTGAACAAACCCTGGTCTCTCAGCCTTTCCTCATAAGAGAGACGCTCCAGTCCCCGATCATCTTGGTAGCTCTCCGCCAGACTGTCTCCAGCAATTCCCTGTCTTTCTTGATCTGGGAAGCCCAGAACTGGACACAGCACTCCAAATGCAGCCTCACCAGGACAGAGTAGAGGGGCAGGATGACCTCCCTCGACCTGCTGGCCACACTCCTTTTAATGCAGCCCAGGACACCATTGGCCTTCTTGGCCACAAGGGCACAGTGCTGGCTCAGGGTCACTTGCTGTCCACCAGCACTCCCAGGTCCTTCTCAGCAGAGCCGCTTTCCAGCATATCAGCCACTCCTCCCAGCTTGGTATCATCAGCAAACTTGCTGAGGGTACACTCTGTTCCTTTGTCCAGGTCACTGATGAATATATTGAACAGGACTGGACCCAGTACAGACGCCTGGGAAACACTGTTATTTACGGGCCTCCAGCCAGACTCTGCCCCATTGATGACGACCCTCTGAGCTCTGCTGTTCAGCCAGTTGAACAGTTCATACACTCGGAGTTGGGTTCCAAAACAGCCAAGTTTTTCAGTGTCATTTGTTTTTACTGTCTTTCTGGAAAAGCAGTATTAGTGTCATTGTAAGTGATCCTCCCATCAGCAAAGTAAACAGAAGTGTTACCACTGATTCCAGTAGAAATGTCATCAGGGCCCCTGTAGGGCAATTCTGAATGCTGGAAATACAAGTAATCTGTATTTGACATGACAAATTTACACAAGAGAAACCAATGTTAATAAAATCAGTCATAGGATACAGATGCTACTGACAGAACTGCTCAGGGTGCACAACTTGCTATTTTGTATAACCCAGGCCTCTTTTTGACACAAATAGCAGCTAGATATAACCTCCTTAATTTTAAGAAATCACTTCACAGAGCTCGTAGGCTCATCTTTTTCTTTACTCCTAAGCTCTGTGGGTGAAGCACAGCTCCATTTGTTCAGCCACAGTGTACATTCCTACTGTGCAGCGGAGACAAATACCCACAGTATGCTACATATCCTGCACAACGTGTGGCACTTTGCTTCTATTTATACATGGTATGTAACTGTTGAACATATTACTTGTGTTTTAATTAAACACTAAGCACTAGTCTTCAGTGAAGTCTGCACTTCCTATGCTGCATTCACACTTCTGTTGTGCTACCGAACCTCAGCCAGGTAATTTAGTTGTGCTATTGCAGCAGCACTGATGCAATGCTGAAGGTTAGTACTAGTAGTAGTAGTAAAGTGGTAGTTTGTACTCTAGATTTAACCTGTAAGGCTGTTTAGTCTGCTAAATTCATGTCTCTAGAGTTATTTTTGGCATGGGAAAAAGTAGGAAAGGAGACAAGAGTGAAAGCATGTATGTGGTGCCAGATCTGAAGGTCAGTCTGTGGCTAAATATTTTCTCATCTGTTTCAGTTGGCCAAACCAAAAATATGACTCCTTCTCATGAAGTGTGCATTGCTGGGACTGTTTTGCAGTATCTGTATTTTTAAAATTCTCCTGTGTCTTGGGTCAGCTGATAGGAATGTATTAAAACAAACAAACAAAGAAAAAACCTTAAAAGGTAGGACTACATATGAAAAAAAAAAAAAAGTGGCAAAACTCAAATGCTATTGGGAAGCCTGAACTATGACAGAACCTCTGGACACTGAACTTGGCACTTGGAGTTCTTCCTCACCAGACTGCAAGAATCACAGTGAATAAGCAATCTAGCTAGTAATGCTAAGGACACTTAGAGTTACAGTTGGAGAGCGTTTTTGTTCAGTGATGGAGACAGCACCATCTGGTGGGTATATGCAGATTGATGGGCTCATGCATTTTCTGGCAGTTATATTCAACAAATAATTACAATTAACATTAATAATTTAAAGTTATTTTATGTCCATTTTTAAATTAAGTGCACAGGGCAAACATAAATTCTCACAACACAAAGATAATTGCATTTCAGGTGGAACTGGCCTTTGGAAAGCACCCTTGGCAGCGCAGCAACCATCTAGGAGTGAGTGGAAGAGTCCTATATGGAAGAGCAACACTATGTGGTCTTCCCATATTGTTAATATCCTTAGGTACTATAGGTAAAAGACCAAGAAGGGAATCTAGAGAGCTTGTTGCCAAAGACATTCTTGCAGATTTTATCTCTGTCCACAGCATGAGGAAGCCAATGTAGATGCTAAAAATCATTCATAGAAGACCTAGGGATTAATCCCATATTTGTATTCCATTTTAAAAAACCATTCTGTGGAGAGGCCCTATAGACAGGCCCTGGCAAAACAGTTCCTCAAGGGACCTTGGACGTAGACTGCGACTACCCCTGCTGCAATGGGCTGTCAACTTTCCCATCTCTGCACAGTCCAGCAGGACTGGAGCCATCATTGCTATGTCACACTTCCTGGTCTTTCTGCACTGTTACTTGCTCCACAGTTGTAAATGAAGACACTTGCATTCCTCAAATGGCAGATCTGAATCCAGTATTTCCCTGTATGAGCTTCTTCATAGGAAGAGAGTATATGGGCAGTTGTACTCCAGTTAGAGGAGTGATGGACCACTGTAGTTAAAACCCACATGACACTAGAGCCCAATTAATTTTAAAACACCTAGTCCAGGTAGTCTAATTAAAGTCTGTGGTTACTTTTATCATTATAGGAGAAAAGCACTAGTGTGTGAACTTTTGCAAAAGCAGCTGATAACTTGTCACTAGTAACTGTTTAGGATGCCTGAAGTCATCACTGGTGAGAAATAGAAGGGCCATGTGGGAAAAATAGTGAAAAAACATGGAAAATCAGATACCCACCCACCTCCAAAGCATAAAGTTTGCATGTACTTATTGTCTGAACTTAGTCCCTTGCTACTTGATACTGTAGATGAAACCACTTGCCCGCTGCAAAGCAATGCCTAAATTGGTGTTAGCCAGATTAAGGGTGTCCTTTACTTTCTGTACAGTGAATTTTCTGTATCATTATAGTAAGTCATTAAGTTTTTTAGCATATTTTCTCCTCTTGCTTTGTGCCATTAAACATTTTAGGTATCAAAATGAAAACTCAGAGTGATTAATTTTTTTTTCTTATGAAATGATGAATAAAAATCTGGTGACCTTGTTTGTTTAGATAATTTTTAAATTCTTTCTAATACTGTGTAGTCCTGGCTGTAGCACATGATTTTGTGACAAATATAAGTGTGCTGTTTCATTTATTTGATTGGTAGTAACAGCAGATTCATCTACACCCATGTACATCTTTGAATCAGCTCTTTAAACTTTTCATGTATTGAACAATGATTATTTTTACTGTTTTACGTCTCTTACTCTCTTTTCTAATATTGTGACAACATTTCATTGCATGGTTAACTAGGGACCTAAGTATTCTCTTGTAAGAGAATTTATCAAGAACTTTCAGACTGTCTGTGTGGTGGAAAAGATCCCTTTATTCTCTGTTTTAAGTTTTCAAAGAGATCTGTTTAAGTTGTTCAAAGAACAGGCTAATGATTTGTAACAGATATTTCTAGGCTGCTTCTTAGTTTCTCCCTGATACTATGATGTAAAATTCTATCTAGCAATTTCTTAATTTATTTTTCCTTGTACTGAATTGAACTTATTTATCTACAGAATCGAGAACCCAAGGAATTTTTTCAGTGAGGAAGAAATGTGTGTTATGAGGACCAGAACTCAAATAATGGTCATCTGCTTGTGAAATTGTCTCTCTTTTCAGTTTTACTTCCACTGGGTAATCCTCTGCATTTGGAAGAACAAGTCTTAAAAAATGCCTAATGTTTAGCTTTTCTTACGTACCTGAAGTTGCTCCGCTCAGCTTTGTAAGTTCTGATCTGCAGGCCTTGATGCCTGTTGAAATTCTCCTTCTCAAGACATGGGCACGAGCTGTCCATACATTATTTGAGGAAGTGTAGCAATAAGGAAGGGATGCTTAGGAATTGAACTGAAGTACTGGGGCATTAAATGCACATTGGTGTTCTACCATTTAAGTGGTTTGGCCAAAGGTAGGCAGCTTGCATTCGGCAGCAAGCAAGGCAGGCTGCCTCCCGCGCTTCAGAGCCTTGCCAGCAAAATACATCTAAACTACTTCAGGGAGTTTCTTACATCACATCAGGGAAATCATAGAGTTTTAAAGGCTTAGACAACTGAATAACAGTAATGCTGTTAATTTCAGTGGCATTTAGTAGATTTATGCACATGTAGAGGAGGTTGCTTAACAGTCTCCGAGCACCAAGCCAAATGATTTATCAAAAATGACATTTTCAAACTGAACAGGGCAGGTTTGAAGTGGTCGCCATGTTAAAGAGATTGATATGTTCATAAATTGTGGTATGGCATCATGCATGCATTTGGGCCAAAGCATTAGCTTGGTCATATGTCTAGGCTAATTAACCTCTTTTCCAAGAAATGAAGGTCCTAGTCCAATTCTGGAACTAGCTTATTTGGAGCTAGCTTGCAAGCCCTTGTGCCACTGTTTTGTACTCACATATCTTTTGGTGTTTTGAACCTCAGAATTTAGAGCCTTGTCTCCCATTTCATACCTCTGCTGAATTCTTGTTGATTTGTGCCTTGGAAATTGCTTTAGAATTCTCCTGATATTCCCTCCCACTTCTCCTAGTACAGCATTAAGGTCGACTTTCAGTGTCCAAAAGCATTATGTGCTCCCAGTGTCAAAGGGCTTAAGCCCCAAACCTGTTTTAATCTTCTGGGCTTTTTTGTTGAAGCGTCTGGTTTTTATACAAATGTAAACTTTCTATACAGCAAAACAATACAGCACATAATGCATCAGTAAGAATATACATATGTATCATATAGGACATTATATAGTAAAACGTAATGTCTGTCACTGGTAACTTACCAGTAATAAATACCTCTTGGTTTTAGTATCTACAAAACATAATTGCATTATTAATATTTTGCCCTAATTCCTTTTTTTATGTTGTCAGAACTCAATACTTCATGTATGCTTTTTGTGGACTTGCACCTGTGAGATATGAACATTGCTGTGAAATTGGATAGTAGATTTTTTTACAGTGTGGTATTTCATTTTATGTCTGTCCCAAAGGAATATTTTGACTTGAATAGAAGTATTTTTAAAGTACATTTGTGGATTTTTATAAAACCAGAAGATGGCAGCAAGTGTTGACTAGAATTTTGTGCCACTAAAGCACTTCACACCTTCAGAGCAAATCGATATCCTTTGTAATGCAAGCATTTGCTTTGAATGTGATGCGTAACAGAAAAGAGCTGATTTGCATTTGCATCAGTACTATTATTCTTGCACAGGGAAGTAAGAGGGCTAATCCATTTCAAACAGATTTATCCATTTGAAAAGACTAATGCTGTGAGGGGCTGTCAGTGTGCATATGCCAAACAAATAATGCAATGATCTGTCTAATACATTCCCTGATAATACAAACCTACATGTATAATGATGTTTTTTTCCAAGTACTGCCATCTCTGAAGCTTTCTGCAGCACGTGTTTGGAAGATAGATGACATTTCTGAATAGGCATATCAACAGTTGAAAGGATTAATGGGGAGAGAAGTTGCTTTATGTGTTGATTCCAGGGTAGTTCAGAATGAGGGTAGCGCTTCCATGGAGGTTAGTGAGAACACCTGAAACGGAAGTCTAATTCTCCTCAGTGTTATCAGCCTGTTTCTAGTTCTGCTGGGTGCTTTGAAAGGTGCAAATGTCCAAGTGTCTTAAATGAAAGTACCGCCCATCGATACTATGAGATTGAACAGCAAAGAAAATGAATTGTTATACCTCCCTGTCTACTGGTCATTGAATACTACTGAAAACTAAGTATGATTTCTTTCCAAAATTAAATTTAGTTCAGGAAGTCCCACAGCCTTTTTAATCAATCCTGCAAGATTCTAATAACTTTTCTGGTTTAGAGACAAGTTAGATAGAAATCAGAATTTATACAAAAAGGAATTATGTAATTTGTTCTGCTAGATCAGTTGATTGGTTTAATCAACTGACTCTCTGGTTCATCAAGTAATTGGTGAATTCAATGAGAAATTTCACTAGTTTGCTAATATAAATTGGATATAACAATGATTCTAAAATTAATCCATTACCTCAAAAAAATATGCAGGTCCTGTGCAGGAAGACCATGTTGTTCTTCCACAAAATTTTATACACAGTGTAACTTCCACTCCAAACAAGGCTACCTGGAGTCATAACTGGAAGAAATGTGGAAAAGGGCAATTAACAGTTTTAGTCATCTGCTACTGCAGATAGCCCTAAGTTAAATGTGCTTTTTTCAAAATGAATTACAACATTCTTCATTATTGCAGCAAAACAGTGAGTGCTTTCTTCAAAACTAAACATCTGAAAGAGTGGAAAGGTGCATTTTCAAAAGTCCGTGACTACTGTCAAACATAAATTAGCATTTAGTGCTTTGTTGGCTAACTCAGCGTCTTTGAAGAGTGAAGCATGCTACTTACACTGTGATGGGTTCACAAAATCCACTCATTTACTTGAGATATTTTGTAGTGCTGTTCAATCAACAGGAGAAACCAGAGACTGGTAATTGAGAATGAATGTCAAGTAGTGTCAAGACTCCTCAGTTCATAAAGCTGATAACTCTTTGTGTGATTGCATTTGTCAGCTGATATGGTCTCCCTCTTTACCAACCTTTGACAGAAAAACATGTATTATTCAACTGCTGGCACAGCTACACTAGTGCTGTGGTATTTGTTTCTGAGGATAAGCAACTCTGCAAAATTATATAAATGAAAAAAACAAAAATTAGACCTTGATTTTGAAAGCATACTGCCTCTTAACAGAAAAAAAATCATGTAATGAATGCAAATCAGTGAAACATGAGAACATCTGGATTGGTTTATTGACTACATGAGTGACCAATTCTCACATCTAGAAATGTTTCATAGTTTTTGTCTCTTACTTTTGTTTTTGGTTTACCTTATCTATCATTACCATTAGTACTCTCCTACATAGTCTTTCCTAATCCCATTCAAATTAATTTCTTATTACACAGTGGAATGTAAAGTCTTTTGAGAGTGATTCACTGTTGTAATATCACAATTTCTTGCTGGATTGCTTAATCAGTAGGAGGATAATGATATAAACCAATGCATCACGGCTCTGAATTGTTTTGTCATTCAAAGATGTCTGCACTGTAAATCGGTTTTACAACAGCCTAAGAAAACTATGCTTTTGAAAATATTTTTTTAAAATGTTCTGAGATGTTAATGTTCCATTAAATGTATGTCAGTCACATTGAAATAAATAGATCATCTCTAGCAGCACTGTTAGAAAAGACTATAAAATATTTAAGTCTTCTATCTTTTATCTTATGTAAGCCTAAAGAGGTGCCAAAAACTTAGAGAGCCCCTTTGGCCAATATTAAAACTCTTCTTTATTTTCTCAATACCAAATTTATCTCAGCAGGAGGTAGACTTTAAGAAACAGTACTATTATATCTACGCTCACATTTTTTAGCTTCTGCTTTTTTCCCATCGTGCAAGTGCAAGAGGAAATCTCAGGTTTGCAGGCCAAATGTGTTTAAAAGCCTGGCCTTAGTTTTGTCAGCTCTTTAATAACATACATTTTTCATTTTAAATACATTTCCGTTGCCCACATCTCAACAAAGCTCTGTTGTAAGCCAGCAGACAACTACACTTACTGTACCAAAATTCATGTCCTCACACAGGGACTTCCTTCCTCAGCTACAGGCTGCCCAAGATCTGCAATATTTCTGCTTTTTTCCTCTACTCTCTTTGTCTCTTCTTCAAGTATCTTTCTTCATTTACCTTCTTGGTGCTGTTTCCTCTTTGCATGGTATTAAATATTCACAGGTTCAAAAGCATGAGTAGAGTTCTCCTCTGTTAGTCTATTCACCTATCTGCAGCTTTGATGTGGGTGTCTCCTTCTGGGGAGGTGGATACAATACTAGCGCACAGCTTACTGATTGCAGTATCTTCAGTATTCAGTATTCAGTATCAAAAGTATTGATCTTCAGATAGAGGCGAGAGTTAAAAACAATGTTATAACTCTTCTTGCTTTTCAAAACAAAATTATTTTGACTATTTTATTTTGTTCATTTGCATGTATTTTTAGAAAGGAGACAGAAGTGGAAGGCTCAACTATTAATTCTGTAGGAGGATCATGGTGTGGTCAAACTTGTGAATGATACCACAAGGGAAGTTATGCTAACAGGAAATTCTTAATGAAAAAGGGTGAGGGCCTGATTCTTTGCAAATTCCTCCTATTTCACAACACTTTTATTTTTCAGACTTGTCAGTACTGTTATTGCAGCACTTGTTATTGAAGTTTGGTGGGTGCTTAATTGTAAGCATAGGATTAAATAATTGGCATTTGCTATGTCCCTCAGCTACCTTTATTAACTCTTCTGTGTAATTATTTTTTACCCCCATCCTGTGTTTGCATGTATTATTGGCAGTTCCTCCAACAACTTTGCTTACAAAAGGACTTTGTTTTGTTCTATATTCAATTGCAACCTCTAGTTAAAAAACTTTGCACAAATTGGTGCTGAAATACATTCTCTGGCATGGCCTTTAGACTGCAGAATATATTCTTCCCCAGCGGTGAAACCTTACAAATTAGTATGCGATAATAAGCATGTAATAAATTTAACATGGATACATAAGGATATCTATTACCCCTTCAGTTTTCCAAAGTTTCAGCTTTTGTGTTATTGTATAATCTAACCTGGGAGCGGAAAAAAAGAATATTTATTTTACATTTGTATACATGTGACATACATTTAAATATGGCTATTTGGTTTACAGAGCTGATGTAGTCTCTACAGCTTTTATGCACCTATCAAATCATATCACCCAGAGTCAAATTACAGCTTGTTCTGACAATAGATAGAACAGCCAGACATGACAGTGTGGAGAGACATACTCGTTGTATGACAAAAATCTTGCCTGTCTTAAGATCTGTGACAAATACACAGATTAAAAAGAATCTTGAGCTTGTACATTTCTTTCCTTTTTTTTTTTTCCCTGACATAACTTCATGCATAATTTGTGTATTTACTTTGGAAGTATTTAAGTATGAGTTTCCTCTGTCTGGATTCTAGCTGTTTCAAATGCAAGAAGGTATTTTGTTGCATTCCCAGTAAAAAAAATCCTCTGGAAATCCTGGAATTTCTTGTTGAGATGTGCCTTCCAAACTAATTTATTGCCCACCCCCAGCCTACTGGGTGAGGCGGAGATTGTTGCAGAGACAGCCTTGGTGCTGTGGAGCACTGCTTAGCAGTAGCCAAAACACTGGTGTGTTACCAACACCTTTCCAGTTACCAATACAAAGGAGTACTATGAGGGCTGCTATGGGGAAAATTAACTCCATCTCAGCCAGACCCAATACAGTGGGTCCTTCCCAGGGATGCAGTTCTTCATGAACTGCTCCAGTGTGGGTCCCTCCCACGGGGCGCAGCCCTTCAGGCACAGACTGCTCCAGCGTGGGTCCCCCACAGGGTCACAAGTCCTGCCAGCAAACCTGCTCCAGNTTTTTTTCCACTTTCCTAAATATGTTATCACAGAAGCACTACCACCATTGCTTATGGGCTCAGCCTTGGCGAGCGGTGGGTCTGTCTTGGAGCCGGCTGGCATTGGCTCTGTCAGACATGAGGAAGCTTCTGGCATCTTCTCACAGAAGCCACCCCTGCAGCCCCCCTGCTGCCAAAACCTTGCCATGCAAACCCAATACACAGCATTACAGATACCTTTGACACCCTTAGGTTGAAACATATTCTGGTCATATTTCAGGAATACATGAGCTGCTACATAATTCTGTGGATTTTTAAGAATTCTTACATATCGATAAATTATAAATATATGCAAATAAAACTTTACTTGTTCAGCATTTTATTTCAACATGTTGATATTTTGGTCATCTTTGTACATAAAACAAATCTTTATAAAATAAAATAAAATATCTGTTTTATAATTTTAAGACAATAATAATAATTTCACAAATGCATATATATATATATATATATACACACACACACCTCAAGGGTGCATCACATGCCTTTTGAATTAACAACTCTTAGTCCTATATGAAAATGAATGTAACAATGCTTAAATGGAATCTTGCTGTGTATATTAGCTAATTCCAAGAAGAACATTCATAGTACCCTATAAATAAGGAACACTGAATTATGGCATTAATGACATTAATTCACCATAGCAATTTGAGAAACTTTCAACTTTTTATTACAAAGTGAGAGAGTAAGTCAAAACTGAAGAAGACTTGAGCTGTTGAAAGTTGTTTGAAGCCCATTGAGCATGAACCAGGCTGCTGAATAATGCAGACAAGATAATGAACTGGAGATAAATGATCCTGAGCAGGCCCCTGCTGAGTGCCAGGAGAATATGTTTATACGGTAGATTTATTATCCTAACATCTTTTTGCAGTGACCTCCAATTTAGAGAAAATACCTGAAACATTTATAATTTTTGTGGTTTTATTTGTAACTGCAGGACAATGTTGTTACTATTTAAATAGAGCAGTTGTGAGTATTTGTCTGTTGGAGGTGTAGAATCAGTTCACTAAATTCTTCTTTCAGGTATGTAAAAGTAATTAAAACAGATTTTCAGTAGGAATCTCAGTCAAATCTGTTCTTGGACAAGCAGTTAAGACTGGCCATTTACCTTCAGGGCAACAAAGCCAGTAACTTCTGCAAAGGTTGTTTTTTGAGGCTTACCCGTCTTTTTTAATAGAAAACCCTTACTTTATACACATTGTTACTATTATTTGTTTCATGTCTACACCTACTATTCTGATAAAGAAATAGAGAAGGTTGTAAAGAGTTGCTTAATACAGATCATAAGGACTTTCATACAGAATTAACAGGTTTTGCTATGCTTGAAAGTTGTAAAGTATTAGTGTCTCTAGCTGCATTAAGGTTCATTCATCAGAGGCTGTGCTGGGGCAGAAGCTCGTTTACTTCACTCTTCACAGGAACAGTGTAAGTAATACTCAGAAAGGCGTTTCATATTCGAATGTCCATTCCCTATATTTTTCTTTTAACTCCATAAACTACTTAATGTCCACTGCTTTATAGCATTTTCCACTCGCAGACAGCTCCTAGCTGTACTCCACATTCCATAACAAGGAACTCCCCCTCAGTTCCTGGAAAAGCTTCATCCCAGCAGTGGGACTGTTGGCAGAAAAATTCGCAGTTAGGCCTTTTACTAGTTAATGGTTCATCAGCAAGAGAGCTGGTCTTGAAGATCTTGAATGGGTCTAGGAGATAAATTTTCTTCAAGTTCTGCTGTACACTACAGTCACATTTCTATGAACATATGGGATTGGCTCTAGGATTTTAGATTTACAGAGAAAATTTGTTGCAGGACATCTTATCTTTTAAAAGTATCATTTAAATTACACAGTTTTACAATTTAATCTTTGATTCTTCTTCCCTAGGCTCAGACACAGGAACTATAAACAAAGGACATCTGCAAGGTTCACAATACCACTGGTTTTTGCTATCGGGTATTTTTCTGCTGCTAGTGCAAAAAGCAGCAGAGGGCTACCTCATTTCTTAGATACCCTTTCAACTTCCAGTGAAACCTGAGAGCCTTCTACAATGAGTGACTAACTTGGTAGACAAGGGGAGAACAGTGAATGTTGTTTATTTCAACTTCAGTAAGGTATTTGACACTGCCTCTTGTAGTATCCTCATAAACAAGCTGACAAAGTACAGGTTAGTTAAGTGGACTGTGAGATGGATTGAAAACTGGGTGAATGGCCAGGCCCAGAGGGTTGTGATCACTAGTGGTTTACCTCAGGGGACAATACAATACAATAGCCAGTACTGTGTAATATGTCATCATTGACCTAAACACTGAGAACTGTCTCATCCTCAGCAAGTTTGCAGATGACAAAAAACTGGGAAGAATGGCAGGTACACCAGAGGGACCCTGACATGCTGGAGAAATGGGCTGGGAAGAATCTCCTGAAGTTCAAGAAGGGGTAATGCAAGGCTTTGCCCTTTGGGAGGAACAACCCCATGCACCAGCACTTGCTGGGGGCTGCTCAGCTAGAAAGCAGCTTTGCAGAAAAGGACCTGGGTGTTCTGGTGCACACCAAGTTGAACATGAGCCAACAGCCTTTGGAGCTGCAACAGGCAGAGTGCTGCCAGCAGACTGAGTGAGGTAATCCTTGCTCTCTGCTCAGCACTGGTGAGATACATCTGGAGTGCTGGGTGCAGTGATGGGTTCCCCAGTAAAGGAAAGATACGGACATACTGGCGTGAGTCCAGTGCAGGGCAANACAAAGGTGATGAAGGGACTGGATCATCTCCTGTATGAGGAGAGGCTGAGAGAGCTTAGACTGTCCAGCCTGGAGAAAAGAAGGCTCAGGGAGATCTTACCCATGTGTGTAAATGTCTGGTGGGAGGGAATGAAAAGGAGGGAGCCAGACTCCTCTTAGTGGTGCCAGGGCAAGAGGCAATGGGCACGAATCAAAAACCATGAGATTTCATCTGGACACAAGAAAACATTTGTATACTGGGGGGGGATGGGGGCGTGGGGGGTGGCCAAACACTGGAAGAGGTTGCCCTGAGAGGTTGTGGAGTCTTTTCTGTGGAGATACTTGAAATCCAACTGGACACAGTCCTGGGCAACCTGCTCTAGGTGTCCCTGCTTGAGCAGAGGGTTGCATAGATGATCTCAAGAAGTCCTTTCCTGCCTCAGCGATTCTGTGATTCTGAATAGTTTCTGGGAAAGGCAGAACAATATGCTTTTTTATTGGCTCATGTGCAGTGTGTGTGTGTGCTGCTATTGTTTTGGAAAGCAGAAGCTTAGCTACTAACTTCTCTGGGTAGTAGTGATAAAGGTATTTATGAGGGTCTGGTTTGGTGGTGAGAAGGAGGGAAGAGGAGAAGAAGGAGAAGGAAGATGTATTTCTAGTTCATTTTTTGTTTATTCTGCACAAGGCCATCACCAATTTTTATCAATATGACATACATTTCAGTAAATTAATAGTATTTAACAAACTCATATGAACCTGTACGTACTGAACAATTAATACATTTTAATATTGAAGTAAGAAAGTGTTATTTTATGCAGCACTTAACATGTATTCATAAATAATCATGCATACAAACATATTAAGTCACTTAGAACTGTAATTAGTAATTTTCAAGTCCTGGCAACCAGCAGGATTCAATTGGAATATACTGTTTGGCCTACTTGGCCTTAATAAAACTTTCAAAGAAGGGGCAGCATGTGCTTTTTAATCTACTGCTCAATGGCTAGTAGTAAATAAATGAACATGAGGTTGGTGGGTATGACAAATTAATATGCACACTGACAACTTATAAACACAGCATCGCTTAGGGAATTACTATATGAATATATACAAGCAATTATGTGTTTTAAATTATTTATTTCATTTTCCAAATAATATAGCACTGAAGTGGAAATGGTTAGAAAAGAGAATACAAATACAATATTATATCAACTTTTTACTGAACTTATTAAGTGGAGGCCCTCTTAATGAGGAAATTAATGAATGAAGCAGTTCATTATGGCTAAGCATTCTTTGTGGTCGTTAAGAATTTGTCAGCATAGACCTGTCATAGTCAGTTTAATTATGATTAATATCTTATCTTGAATTCCATCTCCATTCATAACTGAGAAACAAATGCAAACCTGATTACATGATCAAAGTTCATAAACAGGGTGAGTTGCTGATGACCTTATATTTTATTCATCTTCACATTCATATTTATCAGTTTTTACAAGAACTACAGTCAATTTTACAATATTTTTTAAAAATTAAATAAATTTATTCATGGTATGTTATTCAACCTCTTGTTCTTCTTAGAAGCAGGATCCTATGTTCAAGAAGAAATATTTCAACAGCTTTATTACACTTTTTCAAATACAGTTACCACTATTTTATGGCAATTTGAATAAGGAGAATGACTATCTTAGTCTCTAAGATTTACTGTAAGACTCACTAGCCTGTGTAATTTAAACTGATGTTATTTAGCCAAAGGTCTCATAAACATCAGTGCAAACTGGACTTCAGCTGTAATCGAGGTTTAGTCTGTTAGTTGCACACCGGGGTTTTTTTGTGGGTTTTTTTTTCTGTGTGTGTCCGTGAATTGATGTATGGGGAGTATGTTTTAATTAGTTTATGTTTCTAAGGGCCTGTCAGTCATCAGGGGCCCATAATTCCAGTATTTGACCCTATATTGAATCAGTTAACTCTTGTCCACACTAAGAGTTCAGTCCAAAATAGTCCACACTGCCTTTGTCTGTGTTGTACTGGTTACATTAATATTAATGTTATTATTTTATTCTTTTATTTTCTTAACAAAATAACTAAAAAATTTATGCAGTCTCCATCTCTAATTTCTCTTTCCTTTTTTTTAGTATCTTGGCTAATTTCAGCCAAGTCTACACCTTTCAAGAGAATTAGAGGTCTCAAAAGTATGAAATTTCTTCAACATTCATGAAGGCTGGCAGTTGAATAAAAAACTGATATACATATAGGAGTGATGGGCTTTAGGGAATACAGGATACAAATCTGTAGTGCCTCAGCTTTAGTGTTTCCAGTGCTCACACAAAACTGTTTTGTCTTACAGAGTTTCAAAGCGACTTACTTTGCCATTTCTAAGAAAGGGACCAGGGCAAAATATGGTGTTTCATCTCTGTTAAGGAATTTAATGTAATGTTTGTTGGAGTAGAGGTGCTTCTTGATTACAGTTTCTGAAAATGCCGATGTTGTCACATGATAGTATACTTTTAAAAATTTATTTATTTTCATCCACTGCACTAGTAGTATGTCCCATAAAAGAATTACGGTTATAAGGTAATGGCTTGGGGTCATTAAACCTCATCCTCATTAGCTGCAGAATTTAGGCAGGAGTTAGGCAGATCTTCAGGAGAAGAAGTGGTTACTAAGTGAGGAAAGGAGATTTCCAGGGCAGAGGACTAAATTCCACCTTGTTCTCTTTTCTGGAGCCTCTGAGATGACACTGGACAAGACCACTAAGCCAGCATCTTCACTGATGGCCGTTCACTAAGGGTTTGCCACATTTGAGCACTGGAATGGGCTGCCCAGAAAGGCTGTGGAGTCTCCTTCCCTGGAGACATTCAAACCCCACCTGGACGCGGTCCTGTGCCCCCTGCTCTAGGTGTGCCTGCTCACGCAGGGGGGCTGGATGAGATCATCTCCAGAGGTCCCTTCCAACCCCCATTATTCTATGATTCTGTGAGGTACTTGGGGAAAAGTTTCTTGAAATTTGAGTCAGCTGAGAACACATGGGATGATTTGGAATCACTAAAATAAAAAATTTTCATACTTATTAACAAAAGCCAGCAGTAAAATTAATACAAAAATACAGTCTTCTAGACCCCTTGAAAGAGCCAGACTCTAAGTGTAAGGGGAAGTGGGATCTGCAACTTCATTTTCCTGTAACTTCTAGTCACTCCTAAATTGCTACTGAAATGAAAATAATGAATGGATACTACCTCATCAGTCTCTTTAACCAGAAAGACCTTTTGATGTCACTATTTGATAAAAGGGAGTTAACTTATCTAATTGAAAACTACCTTATCTAAATTTTATGATATCAGGAGAATCTTTTTCAGTCACAAGCATTTACACTGCTCCTCCTGGTTTTTATAATGTTTTCTTTGACACCAAAACATAGTTCAGTTCAATTTAACCCAACTGTGTGTGAGTCAGGGCTGGGAGGGAAACCCGAAGTCTTGTGAAATCCAGCAAATCATTCTTTCTTGTGCATTTTTCTCCATAAAGGTGAGGAATTCTAATTTTCCTGACCATTTGAAGACCATCTCATTTCACTTCAAATCCCTAGTATAACCAGAGACAAGTGTAGCTCATCAGTGTATAAGTCTGTGAAATCAAAATAAATATTCTGTGTGAGTGAAAGATTTGAAAGATCACATTTTAATTATGACTTCCCATAGGTATTTGGGGTCATATATTTAAAAGCGTGTGATGTACTTAAAAGTTATATCTTTCAGCAGTCTCCACTACTGACTTCATGAGTCTGCCCTTTTGAAAAGCACCCTCTGTCATATTTATGATGTTGTCTTACTTAAAGTGGGTACTAATCTAAGTCTACTGAAGGCTTGACTGTATTCCTGTGACTGTCACAGCAGTTAATCCCATGGGGACACCATGGGTGTGAGCAATGATTTCTGTGCTGTATTGGTGACTTTGTAACTTGCCCCCAGGTCATATCTAAGTCTTATCATTCTCTCGGTATTTCCAAGGTACTCTCTTTCTACAGCTGTCTCTTTCTTTCACCTCATTCATATTGATTATCACAAGATTATCCTCCTACCTTATCTTTCTTTAGTTTCTGCACAACATTGTTGCTAACCTCTGCTTAAGAAGATGTTTCAAATCCCA
>VZTV01079231.1:1733-17004 GCA_013400875.1 Anhinga rufa
AAAAATTTGGAATTAAAAATTCTGCTTTATTTAAGCAGAAAGCAGCTTAAACATCATAGTTAACTGGAAACAGCCAGAGGAACAGGATGCTGGGAATAGCAGCCTGGGCCTTGGAACATTAGCTCTTTCTTCCCTAAGAGGGAGGCGGGTTTTAGGCTGAGATGGAGAAGACTATGCTGAGAAGAAATAGAAAGATGACAGGTTTCACATTAACACCTAAGGTGAGATTCCTCCATGCTTTTGAAACTGATCTGGACTTCTAGTCATGTTTTAGTCAGAATTTCAGAACACTGCTACTGGAGACTAATGTGTATCTCACTTTTGCTGTGCATGCTTGAATTCTAATACAGAAGAAGTCCTCAGAGTCTCAGGGCAGCTTGCATTTTAACACAGAAGTAGTCCTCATGCAGAGTCTCAGGGCAGGTTAAAAGCAGCATGATGTCNCTAAAGCAATGCTGCGACAGGCAGTGTCCTGCCGTTCTGCCTGGAAATGTTTCACCTAGGGCCCCTGGAGAATAATGTGACATGAAGACATTTAAAAAGCAAGGGAAGAGGGGAAAAAAACCCTGTGACTAGAGGCGTACACTGAGATCCTCAGAACCACTCTGAAAATGAGAAGCAAGTTCTTTTTAAAGACAGAGGTTATTAAGAATGACAATTATTTTTGTCATTTTTCCTTTCTTGCCCAATACACATACAGAACAGTTCTATTCACTAACTCTGATGCGTCATTTTCCCTTGCTATGATCACCTTTTAACCCAACTCTTGTCCTCATTTGATACCGCTTGCAGAAAGCTACTCGCTGTTTATTCAAGTCACTTTTGCTGGTTTAGCAAATTGAATCAGCCCAGCACAATGTCACGACAGCCACGAGGGCTGGTGCATGAGAGGGCTGAACCAACAGCGAAGGGTAACTTCACCATGAAGTGGGTATGGGGGTGAGGAAGAGGAGACAGAGGAGAGGAACTATCAGTCTCTTAGTTCTTCCATCAGATTTTCTTTAAATACCCTACATAAATCAAAGCTGACAGTAGTGCAAGACACCAACAGTGAGAGGACTCTACAATGTAATATCTTTCATTATGTATAATTTGTAAAGTTTTCTTCACACTATGTCACACAGAGAAGCTAGCTTAAAGCTAGAATTGTAATCTGGAAGTGCCACACAATAGAAATTTTAAGTAATGACACTTCAGAGATGCCTGGGAAAAGTAAACACTTAACTTCTTACTATACATAACTTTCTACCACATGAAAAGCCAGAGACTTCAACAGATGGAAACCCTCCTGGTTTTGGTTAAAGAAGGACAGGATGCCCTGAATGGCTACATTAAGAGATACTGGCTGTCACCTTTAACAATAGATGCAACTGAAATAACCCTTTTGGGCAAGTAGAAGCTAATTAGCTGTTTTCTGAAGCTGGCTGAACTACTAGAGGAACAATTAAACAGCATGCACTTTCTTGGCTTACTTCTAAAACTTTATTTCATTATTGAACCTCTTTTTCAAAATGACTTTTTCTGCCCGAATATCCTGTCTAATGATACCATCAACCAAGCAAAATCTGACACATGCTAGACACTCCACTCGTTTCTTATCCGCAACAAGGATTTTGCAGTTTATTAGTAACGTTCCAAGAGCTCCTATCAAAGTCTATGACCTACTGCACGGTGAATGTGTCAGCCCATGCTTGAATAATGGATTTCTCAAACAAGCACTGAGGCTGCAAACAAGCTTCCCTTAGAAAAATGTTAGGCTGACTATGGCTAGAGGGAAGACGGTGGGGAGAAGAGTTCAGATGGTCAACCCAAGCACCCCCAGAACATACTTCGTCAGCATGTAAACATCCCAAAAGTCTATCAAAACCAAATTAAACCCCCACATTTTTACTCTTATATATGAAGAAATGGGAACTTGTCATAGGACTCTTCTCTCACGTATTGAGGTCTGCTAGCACCCAGCTAGGAAGATTTTAACTCCCTGAGTTGATGTGCTACACAGGACTTGTTGAAAGCAGCTTCATACTTTGACCAAGATGATTATGCTGAAGTAAAATACCAATAGGTTTTCTACACAGAAACCATTGCTCACCTTCACTTTGAACAGAAAAGCTTCCAACACAAAAATATTTATAATAATGGTGAGAGAAAAAATGCTGGGATTACTAAATTTCAGAAGAAATATTTTGGCAAAGCAAGGTTCTAGAAAATCTTCATCAATCGCCAACTAAAAAAACTCATCCCACTCTATCAGGTGCCATTCTCCTTCCAAAATTGTAGGGCAAGTTGTTTCACCTAATTCTAAAATTCACTCATCACTGATTACATAAAATCCAAGTATTATTCCATTTCTGTTCTCACACATCAGAGTAATATCAATACCATCGTTGTTGGTACATATACTCATAGCTCTTTAGACTGAAGATCTGAAAAACAAACAACTCCCAAACAACAAGAACTGAATTTGTTTTATGGCTGAATCCTCATGACAGGTCACTGGAACATGGTTCTCCTTAGGATATGCCATAGATGATTCTCTTTTCAATTATGCTTCTTCCTAATTTGAAGAGCTGGATGACTGATGGATTTTTTGCAAATTATCTACTTATACAGCCTCTGTGTAGGCGTTTTCAAAAGCACATAATCAGTATGTTAAGGGATGCTAGAAAAGAACAAGAGTTTCTGCCCTCACGCTGTCCGGCGGGACACAACAGGGTAAGGGACGGGAGAAAATTTCTCCTTTCCTCAAACAAAACCTCCAGAGCACCTCTCGCTATAGGTCCAAACAGCATTCAAATGTATTTTCTGAATTATTTCAACCATCTTACTAAAAACAAAAAAAGTAAAATTTCTTTTAAAAAGCAATGCTTTACAGAAATAATTACACATCATTTGGGGAGACAAAAGGGGGATTTAAGAGAACTGTACTTTTGACAAGTTGAACTCATTTACAGGGTACAAAAGTCAACTGAAATGAATTTTGCTTTATTTGCCATCCATCAGAATGTTTTTAAGCCACTGGAAAAATAGAGCTGCACACTGGAGCATCAATATTTTTCATGAGGGATCCACTCCATTTCCAGTGGAATAAAAAACGGACCCTGAGCACTCCTGGCTTCTTTGAAAGCCCCTGACCTAATAGGATGTGATGTAGTATAGTATTTTTTCAAGTGAACAGAAACAAAAGACTCAAACTGTCAAGTATTTTCTTTTTTTCATAGGGAGTTTTCCCGAGTGCTGGTAAGTCATTCCTCACTAAGAGTTTGGTGGTGGTGTTTATCTGGGGAGGGGGGAATTTGGGGGCAGGAATGGGAGCAAAACCATCTTGTGTTTTTAAATAACTTTCTCAGAAATTATTCATGGTGCCAAATCTTGCTTTTAGTACATGTATGACACATACAAACCAATCAAGATCCCACTAGTGATTTGTATTGTTTTAAATGAACAAGGTTAGATGAGGCTTAACTTGTTGGGGGTCTGTCGTCCCCTCCAGTATGTGCCACAACCTGAAGTTAAACAAAATGTAACCCAACCATAACATTTTTAAAGAGCCTTTTAAGACAACCTTTTGACAGGCTGTGTGTTAAATTTAATGAAGTACAATTAAGCCTAGGGATAACTTGCAAAACAGACCCTTTCCAAAATTAAAGACAGTTAAAATGAAAATATTTAACCAGTGGTATTCTCTATGCTACTTTTAAAGTAGCTTTCTAAATGATGAAAACCAGACAATTTATCATAAAAAGTACAGTAATTCAAACGATTGTGTGCAATTTAAAATTTTTGCAACTTTCACAGCCTAAATGTTTTTCAACCCTGAAACATGGAAATATTTAAAGAAAACTCTTCCATCATGTAATTGCTATGAGCTAAAGAGAACTATCTGTACCCTCTACTGACAAACACTACCAAAAATTTCTAAAATTAACAGTTACTTACTGCAAAGTTTAATTTTGTCTCATACACTTAACACTGTAACTGAACAACAAAATTAAACTACTGCCCTGTTTATGTAGATCTTCCCCAGAATTCCTAGAATGAAACGGTTTTTCATGTTAGAAGGCTTGATAAAATGATTGGTATTTAAAAACAGCTTTTAAAAACAGAATAAATTTCAACTTACATATTGATATTAAAATCCAAGTATTCAAAATATAGCTGACAGAATAAAGAGCACTATGATTGTTTAGGCAGTATTTAAAGACTAGAGATCAGTTTTATCTAGATAAGAACTCTGAACCTGAAAAACAAATAAGGTCATGCTCTTACAGCTTCGGTTACAAAAAACCTCCAAATCACAAGTTTGTAAGCCACCAAAAGGAAGGAAGCTGCTGAAACGAAGTTAAAGTCAGCTATGTGAGCTAGCAAATAAAGCTCGAGATAACGCCAGGGCGTGATTGGAATAAACCACTCACGTAAGGAACACGTCCCTAGCAGGATGCGACATATGACAAGCAGAGCCCACCAAGGGCCCACCCTGTTTCATACCTCATCAATGGCTGGAGGAGGTGGCGTAAGGCACCTCGGTGAGTCTGCAGACAACGCCAGAGGGTGGGGTGCTCAGTGGCAGGGATGTTACTCAGGAGGACCTAGACAGACTAGAGGGGTGGGCCAAGAGGAACCTCATCAAGGGCAACAAGGCCAAACGTGAAGTTCCGCGCCTGTGGGCAGAGCACCCTCTGCATCAGCATGAGTGCCGACGGCCAGGATAGGTAGCAGCTCTGCTGAAAAGAACCTGGAGGTTTGGTGACCAATACACTGCTTTGAGCACGATGCTGGAGAAGATCACTTGATGACCCAAATGAATCTATGCTCCTACATTTTTAAAAAGTGATTTCAAATAGGAAACTACCGTTTCTTTACAGAGCCGTTATTATGAAGTGACATTAAGAAACAAGTAGACTGCAGGATTACGGTAAGCACCAACTGCTCTGCTCCTGCACTGAAACTTTCAATACTCATCTAAAATAGAAATAATCTTTAAACATGAAGCAGGCATTTTTTCTTCAAAGCATGTATCTACACTGCAGATCACAACAGGTCCAGGGACTGTTCGAGGGCCCTTAGGCTGACCACATCCATTCCACATAGCGCTTGACCACCGACCTCCTCCTCATGACTCCACGTGATGTTCTTCTGGCCCCAAAGCAGGTTATGGCTTGGTTTGTTGTTTGGTTGGTTTTTGTTGTTTCTGTTGGGTTTTTTGTTTTGTTTGGTGTTTTGTTTATTGGGTTGGGGGGGGCTTGGGTTTTTTTTCTTGAGGGGTGGTTTTTTTTTGTGGTGCCTCCCCCCCCCCAAGTGGGACAGTTTTTCAGTCTGAATGTCCAAACTAAAGCAAAAGCCAAGCTGTAATCCAGTGTAAGTCATCCTAGTGTTTTCACACAGCATACTGCTGGGATATATACTCCACGCTGTCAGATACAAGATGAGGGCATACTGAAGGGCTGAAGTTGCAGGAATTCTGGTACAGTATTGACTGTGCTGCCTCCTGGCACTGGCCCCTGCCTGCACTAACCCTCAAACTGTGCTTGCGTGTCATCTCATTAGACACCAGTTGGCACAAGCTGAAACAGTTATCAGGACCGCACTAGTAGCTGAACAGTATTTCTGTTCACTCTGCAGCCTCATTTCACAAAGAAGTTTAGAAACAGTCAAAACAGACAAGCCACAGATCATCTCCAAAACATTCTTCAGATCTACAGTCAACCGTATTAAAAACAATAATTAAAAAATAATCAGAGTTGCCTTACCCCTTTCCATTTTTCCAGAATAAAAACTGCATGCAGACTTACTCTCATAAAAAGTTTGGTATCTTTCAGAAAATACAGAAACAACATCCTAAACATTTTTAACCACTTTCTCCATTTCTAAAAAGGATGGATATACCATCCACCTTAAAAGTCGATCTGCCACAAGAAACTTTGCAACTTCAGTTCTAAAAACTAACTCTTGAAATGACAATACATTGAACAGATTCCATTTAGGAACGGAAGACACAAAGAGTTAAAGCTATAGAAAACCAACAGAATTCTGAGCAATATAAATTCTCATTCCCAGTTTTAAAAATAATTATAAAGACACTTTCTGAAAACAAAACCTTTAAATGAAATTGGATTCTTAAGTAACCTTCCAGGTACTAGCTTTAAATTGTGTCAATGTTAACAATTAAACCAGTAAAACTTAACTCATTTGCTGTCATCATTACAGAGACAGTGGAATCTTCCCAACTGTGAGAACAGCCTCATTTAGGTGCACAACAAAACTAGATTAGAAAGCAATACCTACTGTTTGTAAATGCAAATTACAATGTTCATTTTCATAATTTCAACTTAGTTGATAACTATCTCAAAGTTCAGAAAACAAAAGAATTTGAGAAATATTCTTGTTTTTCATTTTAGCCAAGATCTAGCATTTATAAAACCTCAATTCTTCCCAAGTATCTTGCCTTTCAGTCAGTTCAATTCACTGACTATAGGCAATGTTTCCCTCATGTAATAAAAAGAGTTAAAAAGGCAAAAATTTTGGCATTTCTTACATGCCCATCGCCATTAAGAGTATATAGGGTTTTTTAATTACACCCTGGTTTCAGCATTTCAAATTGAATTGCCACCTAATTACAGATTCATAAAAATCCTTAAAAATATAAATTATACCATAACAAAATAAGGAATCTCAAAAGGTGGTTATCTAGCCATTTAAATTACTTCAACAACATGTGGCCTTCTTGCCAACTAAAGGTGGTCAACACCATATGAAGGCCAAATCGATGTAGTCTAATAGTTACTAACAAGCCGCCTCAGTGAATAACTTGGGAATAACACTGAAGTGAATTACAATTTTGGACTGACTCTGCATCCTGATTGAAACAGATTATCTTGCACGAATTTAACCAGGAATACCAGTAGAATACAAGAATACCTGTCCTTTTACAAGGGAAGTTTTTAGAATTCAGCAATACTTAATTTACCCTCAAAAAAAACCTCAAAAACCCCCCTCAAAAAACCCGATGAAACACTGAGTTGGCAATATACACAAGCGTTCCTGTTCTTCCCCTGCTATGTTGTAAAGTCACCAGAATTTTCGGTTATACAGCCATCACTTGGACCCTTGCTGGCATCAATACAACTCTTAAGTATGTCACTTGCTCATTTTCTCCATAACGAAGTTTCTGCCTGAAAGCAAGAGCAGCACAGTTCATTAGCAAGACCATCACAAAGTTCTAAAGATACAGAGGTAAAGGCCACCATCCTGCTCACCCTTCTTTGACCGAGTCTGAAAAATGGGATTAATTTGGGAGAACAGTGGAACAGAAGTTAAGAAAGAAAAGATAAAGAGAAAAGGTACGCTCTTTTGCCAAACTATCTAAAGTAATTCAGGTTTTTGTGACAGCACCTCACTAGAGGTGGGTACGAGGAAGTACTTCACGCCTCCAATACCCAGCCTCAGCAGATCCCATCCTAACACCAACACCAGTGCTACCTCCAGCTGCTTCTGGCTGCAGGAACAGGTAGTCTTCCCACAGACGCTTCCCTCATTTCCAAGTGTTTTTCAAATACCTCTAACCACATAACCAAAGATTTATGCCTCCAGTTACTAAGAGAATTGTCTATTTTTGTTTTCTAGCCAGACTGCCTGCTTCCAGTTACAGCTTTAACTAGGAAATTCAGTAGAAACCCATGAATGTTGACCTTTCTCTTCAAGGGTTACTTTACTATGAAGCTATTAAGGAACAGTGCCTTCGCAGTAACTACTGCGGTGGATAAACCCTTCTCTGCTCTCTTTCCACCAACGACTGAAGTATTTGATGCATCTAATGTACATTTGGGATTCTTAGCCACAAAGATATGCAATGTAAACAGTATTGCAGTAAATATTCATTTTCTGTGGGATTAAGCCTAAATACGCTCTGCTGTTTGGCACCGCAGTCACAAACTGTTTCAAAGAAAATAAAAAGAACCCACAACCTTCCACCACCATACAGACAGTGTAGGGGAGAGAAGATAAGAGATGCCACATAAAGTCACTGGCATCCAATAACACTTCAATTTCCATATGGAAATAACAGGAAATAAGATATGCTGAATTTTAAGCACCAAGGCAACAAAAACACATTAAGATTTCATCACACAAGAACTTGGCTGTAAAATTCGTAATTTTCTTGATCTTTTTAAAGAGTTCTCATTTTCAGGAACATCAGATAGCTAACAGACCATGTATTCTACCAACCAGCTAAAGCAGACATTTGCATTAATCTGCTTTCTGTTAATTAAGTGGTGGAAATGCATCCCCCCTTCACCAAGAAATCTCTTCCACAATCAGATTCCTTGTCAACCTCTATCTTCTTACAGCTCATCTTATAATGATTATTCTCCAGATGATTTCCCAAGGATAAGGACCCAGGGCTTGCTGTATCTTAGCTCTGAATCATATTGGTCTCCAAAAGACCAGTTTTGCATTTGTGTCCACCACATTTGTCTGTGAATAAAGGAAATGTTGTACCATCTTTCAAGAGATCCAAACACTATACATATAAACTTCATAATGATGATTTGAAATGGAAGTGTATTCCAATTTCAAAAAGAAATAAGCTCTGGGAGTTGGAATAGAAGGTAAAAGCAGCAAGAATGAAAACATTTAAGCTACTGTTATTCCCCCCCCCCCAAAACTAATGATATGACAAAAATGAACCTCTAGAGTTAAACAGAGGGAAGAAAAAAAAAGGAAAGTACTGTCTATTCTCATTTGCAAATCATCTGAACCCGCCACCTACGGACTTTTACCCCCAAATTCCAGAAAGGTGGGAGCAAAAAATAAAAAAAAAAAAAGGCATTCAAATACTTGCTGTTAAAACCAGCTGAAAACTATTACTCATGGTAGCAGTAATTACCTTCCTGCACCCCCGTACAGCAGAAAACAGCTTTCCCCTCACACAGAACGCCTCCCCCCGCCAACTTCCATAGCATCCAGCACTTGAAGACAAACTTATTTAAGCTTTTTCTATAAGAAAAGACTTGTGTCTGAAGGGTAGACATGCAAATAAACCCATGACAGCAGCATCTCTCCGGAAACGTTTGTCAAGCACAGTTCTACTAGAACTACACTTAACATGTCCTAATATTGCATTAGCACAAGCACAGCTATCTTCCATAACCCAGAAGATTTAGGGTTTGTAACTTTTGTTAAGTATTAACAGATTGCATAGAATTAGGAACAGAATTTTGATCTGTCATCAAAGTTATAATATCAACCTGGAGCCAGGAAACTCTGTAAACTACATAATGCTTACATCTATGTAAACGTATCTATACTTGAAAACAGTATTAAGTAGGTTTACAAGCCCTGCTCTCAGCAGCAACATCAGGAGTGCTGAGGTATTGCCCAATGATTGATAACATGCTTAACACAAAAAAGAAAAAGGTGTATACTCTTACAAAAACGTAATCTTGAGCAGGATTTTACTTTAAAAGCAGTTCTAAGTCTGAAGCGTTTTATTGCACTGCCTGTGCAATAAAGCGATTAGAGTTCAACCACAATCATGAACAGCTTGCAGAGAACATACCAGCAGAGACAATTTCACAAACACTACTCCTAAACCTTTGGCAGGATCTTCAAGTGCTACCCAATTAACAATGAAAGGACAGTCAAAAAAAAGTTACGCTAGTAAAACTAAAGAAAAAAAAAAAAGGTCTCGCCTCCCAGCCCTCAATTCCTTCAGAACACCTAACCACGCAGCTTCTGAAGCTGTAGCACTATCTTTGGCTTTACAGTTCTACCTAGATTTTTCTTGGGGGGAAAAATAAATTTAAAAAAAATAATTTCCCCTGATAATAATCGGTGTGAGACAGGAGAAGAATAAAATAATAAAAAAAATAAAACATTCCCCATGCAGTGAAAATGCTATTTCAACTACAAAGCTATCTTTGACATGCTATTTCCTTTAGCAACATAACCTGCTGAGTGGCTTGAGAATGATCTAGCATTAGGAAAAAGAACCCGAGAGGACCAAGACTTTTCTGGTGTGCTTCCTTTTGCTGAAGTGATTTTTGGCACGAATGGAGCTTAAGTGAGTTTTAACAAACATGGGTTTTGCCCCTGGTAAGGGACTTAAAGCTGCGGAACTGCTTTGATGCCGGACCGCCCAGGTACCAAAGACAAGCAGGTAGCTCACACGAGAAGAAATGATGGGTTAGGAGATACAGAGTGTAAGAGCAACAAAAGGAACCATGAGATGTTAAAAACTATAGCACCCACAACAGAAGATTTTGGTTAAAGACATTCCACTACTTCAACATCTCCCACGCTTGCATCTGCATAGGGCATATATTCTGAAACATCACCGAAAATTATGAAACTACACATTCTCTGTTCCTGAAAGTTCATTAAGTATAACTCAGCAATCACAAAAACTAGAGGACACAGAAACGCGCTTCCTTGGGGGAGGGGAGAACACAGATAATATCGAAAGAGAAGTGTTCTTTGATGAAAAAGCTATTTCCTTCACCATTTTTCTTTTTTAAGCTCACCTACAATCTTGCCTCACCTACAAGGCAGGCGCAGGAAGCATATTCAATTACGCATAAGAATTTTATTATTACTTCAGGATCTTCTGTTCTTTATTAAATAAAAAAATAGACAGGTGTTTATATAAAATATATCAGCGGGCTCATGGAGAACCCTGACCCAGGCACTTTGTTTTCACGTTTAGTTAATATGCATTTGTCTCATTCTCTTGTATTCGTACAAATGGGTGCAAATCTACACCCACTTTTATCCAAGCATCTACAAATATTTTAAAGCATAACAACATAACACAGATGCTCTTTTTCAAATATCTTAGTCAGAAAGGGGAAATATTTTCACTGCCTTCGCAAAGATTATTAGATTTAATTCACTGGGAATTCCTACCCATTTGAAGTACCTTTACAGGATTTCACACAGCACTTTAGAGATCGTAAAATAAAATGCCTTCAACCTAAAGACCATTTCCACACCCACCACGGCGGGGAAAAAAAAGGTCCCACAACATTTTCACCTATTTAAAGAACCCCAGTATTAATTGGCTATGTAAACCACTGCAGAAAATAGATGCATATAAAAATAAATTAATAAATAGAGAAAACCAACCCCCCCCACTCCTCGACAACGACACTAAAGAGTAGATGGAGACTGCATCCTGGATCAAGACACACCAGACATCTTTGCACACCTGAACTCTAGGATTTTTTCAACCATGGCCAATATTCTTAAATATATAGCCCGGGCAGACTTTTTTCAGACTGAAGACTGGAAAAGAAACAACTTCTTCTGACGATGACGTTAGAATCCATTGATCAGGTATGGTTTTAAACCAAAACAAGTCACAGTGAAGAGAATTAGCACTACTTATCAGAATGCCTGTACTTCGTGCTAAAAGCTCACATAATCTTATAATTTTGATGGTAAAAACAAAAGCTTACTGTTGAATTTATTTATTTTTAGACCTACACCAGGACTGCAGATACTCTAAAATTTTAGGTGAGTAGAACATAGTTTAATAATTGTTAAATACCAGAACACTCAATTCGTAGTCCTGGAACAACCACCAAAACAATGTCATTAACATGAGAAGCAGTCCAAATTGCAGCCAGTTGCCTGCTCATTTAGCAAAGATTAATTCCATCTTCACAGGCAAGAGAAACATTCATTTTACCTTACCAAGAACAACCTGAGCAAGAAATGGTAAAGAAAAGATGGCTTTTGTTGCTTAAGCGTTCTTTTTAATAAAGTAGGATAGGTAATGTCAACAAGATCACTATTTTGAACTCTAGGCAAAAAGTTCTTCATAGAAGGACGTGGAAGGGACAGACAGACATGAAAAGCAGAGGGCACCAAGTCTTTCAGAAACTGTCAAGTGAGGGGTGGGAGGGGAAGTTTCCCTACAGAAAAAATTCCCAAATTAAGAGGAAGGCTGCTCAAGTAACTTAAAAATAAGTTATTGGGAAAAGATGAAAGACACGTCTTCTACTGCAAGGCAAAACTGTCAGAAGAAATGGTGGTTTGTTTCAAGAGAGCAGTAATGGCATAACCTAATAAAAAACCAACCCCAAACCTCTCTCTATCTGTCCTCAACCTGCTCTGTTATTTATCTGGTTAAAACAGAAAGGAATTTTTTTCTTGGTTTATTTCTGGCAGCGCTCACCATTTCACAGCACATTTAAGCGCACACGGAATTGATCAATACGGCTACAGACATAAGACTAGACTATCCATTTACTAACCACAAGAAAACGTCCTGTTCAGCAAAATCCTGTACATTATAACACTGAAATTATAAAAGGCAATGTTATACGGATCTCATTACGTCCTTACACTGGTTACACTGAAAAAGCTCAGTACTTGCCTGCTAGCGTTGACTGACAAGCAAGTATACCTTTGCACACCGTGCAAGAATGCTGAAGAGTGTACTTAAACCTACAGAGAAATATATATAGAGGTACACACATTCAAAGCGTAAGCCCAAAGTGCCATGTAAACAAATCAGCTCAACACAGCTCAAAATAGGGTGTTGGGGTTTTTTTGTGAATCTGATGGAGCTTCAAGCAGAAACGTACCAGCAGTTCCCCCAACCACTGGTTGCTACCATAACCATTTTCCTCCTGAAGAAGCACGGGGAAGTCCTCACGCCCCGCTCGCTTCGCAGGACTCGGAGCTGGCGTTGAAACCTCAACGTCTGCTGTTTTAAAGAGAAAAGTCATAGCGCTTTTTTTTTTTTTCTTTGGCACTACAAGGCAGGGACGCGTTGAGTAGCAAAATACCAAGAGTTACAAATGATTGTTTAGAAAATCTGCTTTTTCAGCCTAATTCCGTGCGTACATGTAGAGATACACACACCCCTCACTATGGTTAAAGGACGAGCTAATGCTTTCAGAGCAATACCTGTTCTGAACTAATGAAAGCATTAATGAAGATTGAGATTCACCAGTGAATGGTCCGGAATAAGAGATCTAATTGAAGTTAAGTGTATTTCAGCTGGGTTATTCTTATCTAAAAAACCAAAACCACCGTGAAACCCTAATAATTGCATTGCCAGATGACTGTACGTGACACTAGGTGGTCACGTCTCCACGTTTGTGCCACACAACTGAGCTGAAATTCAAGCGCCGCACGCATTTGAAGTCCTCATGTTCTATACATTTTTAAGAATAACGATGAGAACAGCTTCTGCCTTTACAGTCACTGCCATCCCCAAACATCTGTCATCTGAAAAAAAGAAAGATTTCTCCTCCTTCCTTACTAATCGACAAAGTTACTTCAAGCTTTCAAGCGCTCACCCCCAAAGCCTTACGTTTAAAGGGACAAAACCGAGAACATTCGCTTACCTGAAGAACAAGAGATAAGAAAAACAGCAAACGCCAACTTAGTAGCAGCTCCCATTTTCCAATGCTGTTAAAACATTTAAGTGACTTTAAGTATCCAGTTTCCTGGGTCCTGCAAGCTGGAAAAATCTCCCTTCTTGCTGAACCGTTATAAAGCAATCTATAGCAACATTTCTGCAGCAGATAACGTTCATAAACAGTAAAATCAGGTTTCTTTTAGATGCTGACGATGTCCCTCCGGCTCTTCCTAGCGAGAATCCGGGTTGAGGGATGGGTATATTTGGAACCGTGTTCAAAACACACGGGTCATTTGGCTTCTGTACAAACGGTGGCAAAGTTTAATTCATAAAAGTATGCTACGAATCCACGGGTTTGTTTTTGTTTGTTTGTTTTTTTTTTTTAAAAAAAAGAGAAAAGTCAACGATCAAGCCGCTGGACACGACGAAGTCTCTGAGCCCACTCCAACTTTGCTTTTCCACAGCAAGCTCCGTGAAGCATCCCTCGTGGGTGCCGAGCGCCGGGGAGTCGGATCGCGACCAGCAAACGCGGTGTTTTTCGTCCTGGCTTCCCCTTTATACAACATGTAGTGTTTGGGAGGAAAGGAGCTCCATCTCAGTTTCAAACCTCAAAAGCCTCCGGGTGAAGGGAGGAAGTTTTGGCAGTTTCTTGATGCAAACTGCCTTAAATAAAAAAAAAAAAAAAACAAAAAAAAAAAAACAAACAACAACCAAAACGTNCAACCAACAACACAACACAAAACCCACCCCAGAGAGCCACCGGCTACACGTGGGCAACCCTTCGGTTTTCTTTTAGTAATGCTGAGGGGTTTAGCGCAACCCAGAAGAGGAAAAAGGGGAGAAACGACAGTTTCATAACAAACCAACCTTCGGGCTTGTCGAAAAGTGGCAAATCTCTAGTCCTGGCGCCGGTCAGCGAGAGCCGCGCATCTCTCCCCGATCCTTCTCCCCAATCCCAGCAAGATTTCAAATTCTTCTAAGAGATTTCCATCCCCTCCCCCCCAAGAGGCTATATTTGGTATTTAAACCCAGAAGAGTGACTGGGGGGGGGGGGGGAAGGGGGTGCNNGGGGGAATGCAGTATCCAGCCGCTGGGGAGGAGGGTGATATATTCTTTGTGGCAAATCCTTCCTTCCTCGACTGCCGTGCTTCCCGGGGAAGGCGGCTCCTCCGGAGGCGGCGGCGAGGGGCCCGGCGGGGCTCGTCCTCCCGCGGAGCTGCGGCTCCTCGCCCCGATGCGCGGCTCCGCTCCCAACTCCTCACCGGCACATGTCCTCCGCGCCGCACCTCCTGCGAGCGCGGACCCGAGGCGGTCCGCCTGGCCCCCCCGCCCCGACTCAATCCAGTCCTCCTTGCCTTTTTTTTTTTTTCCTTTTCCTTTTAGGAGAAAGGAATAAGAAATAGCAGGGGTGGGAAGGAAAAGCCTGCTGGGCTGCCGCTGCCTTTCCCTCCTGCCTCCCACACAGCGCACCGGGCGAGCCCCGGCCGGAGGGCGGAGGGGGGAGGAATCCCCTCGTCACCCTCTCCCCTAACTCCGGCCCCGGCTCACTCCCGGCTCCGAGGAAGCCGCTGCTGAACGCAACTCTCCCGTCTCCCGGGCGGCGGAGGCAGCGCGGCTGAGACCAACTTTGTCCCTCCAGGAGTGCAGTTTAGGGGTTGGCGAGGAGAAAAGGCCGAACCCGGGGGTTTTCTCAGGGCGGCGGCGGCGGCAGGAGCCGTCTCTAGAGTCTCCCGAGTCCAGCCGGCAGCTCGGAACAGCCCTCCGTACCCCGCTGCTGCTGCTGCTCCCCTGTGGCAATGGCATATCTACCCATTCACCCGGGTGGCGTGGAGAACGGACCCAAGATGGCGGCGCCCGGGCGATTGTTTTTGTTTCCTCTCCCCCTCCCCCTCCCCCACC
>VZTV01079236.1:8483-24117 GCA_013400875.1 Anhinga rufa
TAGTCTGATAACTACTTTCATGTGTGTAAATGTATTTTGCACAGCTTTTGAGTTCTGAGGTACTAGCAGCCTAAGACATTATGAAAAATAGGGCAGTCAAGTCCAAAACTATGACATCTTAGTGAAGGAAGATGTAGTTGAGAGTTAATTCTGAAACTAAGCTATAGAATTCAGTTCCATGCCATACCATTACCTTGCTCAAATTATAGCAGTATTTATAAAGGTATTTAGATGCTTTACTCCCATTGCAACTAGTTTCTAAAAAGTAAGGATAATCTTTTTCTATCTTGTAGAAAACTTTTGTATGCAAGTACTCTAAGGATATTGCATGCTTGGAAAACATAATCCTGAGAGGCATATGAGTGAATGGCACATTCCTGCTCTCACTCAGTTAGCAGGACTGGGTGGTACACCACATGGGTGTGCTGCCATTCAGAGGGACCTTGGCAGGCTGGAAAAATGGGCTAACAGGAACCTCATGAAGTTCAACAAAGGGAGAACATGGGCAAAANCAACAAAGGGAGCACATGGGGAAAAACAAACCCATGCACCAGAACAGACTGTGTGGGCTGACTGGCCAGTTGTTCTGCAAAAAAGGCCTTGGGGGTCCTGGTGGACACCAAGTTCACCATGACACAGAAGCATGCCCCTGTGGCAAAGACAGCCAACAGCCTTCATGGCTGCATTAGGCAGACCATTGCCAGCAGGTCAAGGGAGGTGATCCTTCCCCTCTCTTCAGCACTGGTGAGACACTTCTGGGGTTGTGGGTCCAGTTCTAGGCTCCACAGAAC
Source organism: Anhinga rufa (assembly GCA_013400875.1). Taxonomy (NCBI): domain Eukaryota; kingdom Metazoa; phylum Chordata; class Aves; order Suliformes; family Anhingidae; genus Anhinga; species Anhinga rufa. The sequence continues at coordinate 9,275 of VZTV01079236.1, forward strand.
AAGAGAGATATGGACACAGTTGAGTGGGTCCAGTGACGGTAATAAAGGTGACTAAGGGACTGGAGCATCTGTCATGTGATGAAAGGCTGAGAGAGCTGGGATGGTTCAGCCTGGAGAAGAGAAGGCTCAAGGGGGTCGAAGATGCAGCCAGACTCTTCTCAGTGGTGCCTAGTGACAGGAGAAGAGGTAATGAGCACCAACAGGGAAATCCATTTAAAGATATGAAAGGGGCTTGGGGATGGGGGGGTGCTGCGGGTTTTTTATTGTTCCTTGCAAGGGTGGTCAAATACTGACACCACTTGCCCAGAGAGGTTGTAGAGTCTGTCTCTTTGGAGACTCTCAAAACCTGACTGGACATGTCCCTGAGCAATCTGCTCATTTATTGACCCTTATGAGCAGGGGGTTGGGCTAGATGATCTCTAGGGTCCCTTCCAACTTCAACAATTCTGTGATTCTCCCATGACTCCCACTGAAGAGCCCTCTCTGTGCTTGTACTTCACATCCTGCAGGTGACCTGTTTCTGTATACTAACACAGGAAGAAATAATGGAAACCATTTCTCAGAAGTAGTCTAGCAAATCTCATCTAGCTGTATTCAAAAGCTGAATATATACTTCTGCTGATGAAAACCAGGGGACACTCAAAGGCTTTAAATTCACAATTCAGCAACACAACTAATTTTCTCCTCAAAGATGGAAAAAGTGCTATCAACCCAGCTGAAAAAAGGTTATAGATAGAGTTGTTGTCTTATGCTTATAATTGAATATTTCATTTACAGTTATTATCAAATGTTAACTAGAATACGCTTCTGTCAGCCTTCTCTAGGATTCCATTTAATATGCAAAACATTTAATCCAAAAAATCTACTGCCATTCTGTTGAAATAATATTTTGCCTCATATATGACTGAAAATAATTCTCCTGGTATTTTTGAACTGTAGTGTTTCTGAGTTTCTTTCTCCCACACCACATGGATATGCAGAATGAGCAGAAAGCACAAGTAGCCTGATTATTATTATTTACAGTATGGTTACAATAAGGCATCTTTATACTTCTGTGACAATACAAAGAGATCTTCATTTGATCTCAGCAACAATGCATTGAGGAACTTGCATACAACAATCTATTTTAACTTGTTTTACAAGCTGGAAATATTGTTGATATATTGAAGATCTGTGAATGAACTTTGTCCCTCTGGTTCTTCAGACTACCCAAATATAACAACTGGCTGGAAAAATCAGTCAAGTGTAACTCTTTTCTTAATTACCTTTAACTGGACTTCACTGTTGTTCCAACAGGTAGAGGTTTGCACAGAAAAATATATGCATTCTTAATACGTAAATCTTCAAACCCACAATGGTTTACTGGAATGAATTCCAGAAGGTCCAAGAATGACTACTGTCAGCTGGCTCTTATCTGATTTTATTTACATTGAGAAAACTAAAAGATCAAATATTTCAAGCCAACTAAAGTAAATTATGTAGCAATTCGTCATTTTGTGGCTCTATGAATGAGACATTAATTATAGGTACCCCAGGACAGCTGTTTCAATTCATCTAAATTTAACAAGAAAAGATACAGGCTTTGTTTTATAATCAGAGCTCTTGATCTGACATTTAATCGCAATTATTTAAGAGTTTTTATTTCAGTTTAATATATATTTGGGCTTGTATACAAATTATAAGTAGAAGATTATTAATTATGCCTAACAAATTACATATTTTAGTGGACAATGTACAACGTAATGTCCAGAAAACTAATCGAAATGAAACTAGAACTGAACTGACCTGAGGCCAGGTCAATAAATTATTTGGCATTTTTCATTTTACTTCAGCAAAATTTCTCTTATTACTCCACATAAAACCGTTCTTGAAATGTAAAGTTTGATATGAATGAATATCCAATATATATATATCAGAAAAACTTTATATTAGATTTCAAAAGAGCTATAAGTACCATTCTGTACTGATACAGAGTAACACAGAAAATGTACTTCCAAACTTGAGCACAGCTGCAGTACCAGAAAAAAACATATATATGTGTGAAATTCATATTCAGTTCTCACATAGCCAGATGTGTTTAAAGGCCACTGTGAGAATGTCTTATAAATTTAGATGTCTGTTAATAGAGTGGAGACAGTGAAGGCAATATATGCTTAAAGACTAGCTCAGATTGTGGATCTCCAGATAATGGAACATTATTTGAAACTCACTTGGGGCCATCCAAAAACATTCTAGTACTGCATCTATCCTTTGGACAATGTCCTATGTGGATGAAAATCTATTGACTACAGTGAGGCACTGAGTAGAGACATGGTGTCCCTCAGTGACAGGAAATCCTAAAAGAGAAACTAGACAGTTGTTTTGAGTATGTTGCCCAAAATATCTTGGCACACCTAGAAGATTTCTTCTGAGAAATGATAAATATCTTGTTAAAATTCCTATTAGTTTGTTTTCATGTACTTTTATCACTGCTGCTAGAAAGTAGATAATTTTTAAAAGTATAGCAAATGGGAAGCCATTTCCAGCCATTTCACCAGTGATACTAATAAACTTCTTAAGTATGAGCATACAGTTTGTGTTCATTATTCTTTGTGCCAGATGGTAGTTTTTAGGTTATTGCACAACATAATGGTTATAGAGAACCAATAGTTAATACATATTTTTACTCTACAACTTTATTCCCTCTCCATATGCAGTCTTTTTCTCTACAGGTTTTACAATGTTTCCTTAGATAAGGTACCTAGGTGTTCTCCATTCTTTCATTACAGAAGACCTGAGAACTCTACAGAAGATGTTTGGTTGTCAAAGGAAAATGACAAGTTTTTACAACTGACCACTCATGCTATGGTTAGCTGGTGTGGATTCTGCTTGCAGTTTAAAAACTGCCTCTAGAAAATATTCATAGTGACAACTAGAACTCTGACATAAAATAAAAATCACTCTGTTGACTTAAAAGAAACTATGAAAGCTCAGAAATGAGTGTAATCTGTGGGGAGTTTTTTGTGTTGGTTCCTTTGTTTTGTCCTACTATTCTATGTTCAATCTTTACCTAATCATTAACAATGACGTATTGATGCATGTGGACATAAAAAAAAAATAATCCATGCTATCAATTTACCTGCAGACAAAATATATTTCTGACAAATGTCTGCCAGTAGGTGATTATAAGACAACAATAAGGAGATTAAAAAGGTCTTTCTTCTGTTAAACTTCTCTGTTGGTAGTGAACTCCATGTCCACTGTAGACTGATGGTGGCGGACACTGGGTTTTTCTAAGCCATCGACAAACCAGAGAACATGAAAAGGTGGCATCATTTTTCTAATAGCCAGTATATCATCAGCCTGGACCTGGCAGCACCATCCAGAGTGAAGGAATAATTCATTCCCCAATGCCAAGGTAGTCTTTGCAGTCCCAGAAAGCAGAACAGAAAAGACAATGAGATTTTGTGTTGTTCATACTTGACTATTTAAAAATGAGTGACATCAACAGCTCATTTTAGCCCAACTTGTGAATAGTGCACAATTCCTGATAGCTGCCCATTTGGCTTTTGAGTTCTTCCTCTCAGTAACTAACAATTATAAATATTTATGGACAGTAATGGGCTTAAACTTGAAAACAAGAAGATATTATGAACTAGTGAGGATCTTGGTCCTTGACTTTCCCTTTATTTTCTTGATAAAGCATGTTTCTTTCAACAAATATAAGTTCACACAGCTTTGCCTGTTTTATATCGACACCATGCCAGGAATTAGTAAAAGGGTAAATCTCTACTGCTCATCACTCACCATCTCCAGCTGTTCACTGGGAGCTCATATGTAGTCTGAAGAGAATGACATACTACAGAAATACTACATTCATGGGACAGGTGAGTGGATCATGGTCAGGGTGGAGGCTGTTAATGGACAGGTTGACTCTATGCTTAACGTTTAGAAGTACCAAGCAGTTGCAACTCCCACTGAAGTCAAAGACAGACATTTTTATTAAAAAATTAATGAGCCAAAAGATCAATTAATGTTGTAATTGTCTCTCTTCTGTTTTCTCAGAATGTGTGTATGTGTCTTAATGATTTAACAAAAGAGACAGCACAAGTGGCCATGGGGCAGGGGGGAAAGGGGTAACTGTGGCCATTACTCCAGAGAAATCAGAGTTGTGAGAGATAGAAATGTGTACTTAGAAAAAAAGAGAGAGAATCTCAAAAGCCAGTGGGGCAAGAGGGATATAAAGCCTCTTTCCAACTGAACTGGCAGAAAGTCAAGGCCTGTCAAAGCAATAACTGCAGTAAAACTGAAATTGTCAGGCACTGTTAGTCACTGTGTTCATATGCTAGTGCTACTGGAAGCATTTAAAGGAGGTGCCAACCACTGCTATTTAAAAAAACAACTCCTGCTCTACCCACCCCCAGCCCACTCCAACCACAACATGATTTAAAAAAAAAAAAAGTCATTCCACTCTATTTGCACTTTTGTCCTGTGGCTGTCAAGCAGGGTTAGGAAGGAGACTGCTCAGGTTCTCTTTTTGTGAAAGAGATACAGAATGATGCTCCTCTGGCATGATTAGATACACATTGGGAATGGGGATACTGAAGAAAAGTATTATTTAAAGGCTACACAGGAATATATCCATTATTTTGTAGGTGCATATCTAAAACATTTTAGATCATTCTTATTTTCTATTTCTTAATAATAGAACTGGATAATTTATTTCTAAGGTATAGTATTCTTCCTAAACGCCCTATGACCTCACTGATGAAGATACTTCTGAAATATGTATGGGAAAATAAAAAAAGCTTGGAGATGTCACCCATGCCTGGAGCTACCACTTATCAAGGATCACATCCTACAACCTCTACTTTAGTGACAGTACAAAACATGTATGTGCCATCACGGAACTACTTAGCTAGCTAGTAACATAGGAATAATGGTAATTTCCTAATAACAAGAGAATACGGCAATTCATTAAAAATTGATACAAGAGATACTTAAATACTATAATGATAAGCACTTTAGAAGATTATAATTAATATATATTATTTATATGTATATTTATATACATTTTATATATAATATAAATTTATATTTATATATTTATATTATGCCTTTGATCACACTATTCTTAAAATCATGTGTTTTCAAACGCAATACTATGAAAGCATGTAGAATAGGCTACTCAGTGTGCTGTTCTGCAGATTTCTTCCTTCACCCAGAACTTTAAAAACATAACAGGAAATCATCAACCATGGAGTCATATTTAGAGGGTACCACAAGAATGTGTCCTCAGCACACAGCTATGTATAACCCTAGCAGTAATTTGGAAAGAAATATATGGAAACCTTGCTAAAAAAATTGCATATGATGCAAAATCTGGCAACATGTTGCAGAAAGTTAAGAATAGATCAACTGCACTGCACGGATCACTTAGGCAAGTTAGAATCATTCACTGCATAGGTTTATAAATACGTTTAAAGCTAATACCTGAAGTTCAGGAACAAAGCATGCAGAATATATAATCAAAGGAACAGGATTCTAGAAAACTAATTCTGGAAATGGCTTAGGAAACTGTGGCTAATCAAGTAAGATGAACCATGAAGAATACTAATTCAGGTTTTTAAGAATAACCAGTTAAATGACAAGTACTAGAAGGGAAATTATTATCACCCTACTATTATTTCTATCCACCTTATGTGGATGAACACTAGTACTGGCTTCCACACACAGAAAAAATAGATCAAAACAAACAAAAAAATTAAGGAGGGAGAGGGAAAAAAGGTTTTTAAAAAATGCAAAAATATCCAGATATGGAAAAGCAGACTTTAAATGAGACACATAGGACATTTGATTTATTAAACTTCTTTACAGAAATGTTAAAGAATGATGTTTATACCTTAACTGTGAAAATACTTCAGATAGTAGCTAGTTCTAAAATGTGGTAAATCAAGATCCAGATGGCTCAAGTTAGAAAACCAAAGTATTATCCTCACCACTCTGAAGCTACCTCTCCACCTCTACCCTTTGTAAATAAATTAGAAATGTAACTTTCTCACTTGCACCCCTTTAGATGAGGAGTAGGCTTATGAATCAACCAAGGAATTTCTCAGTTAAGTTGTTACAAACAATAAGAGGATATTTCAGGGAATGCCAGAAACAGTGATGAATTTAAGTCATCAATTTTTAATTATGCACTGAGACATGATGGTGCATGAATTATTATGACATTCATCTCATTTGGGACTAGTTAGCTACAAACAAAAAGCATGATAGAATGGTTTTTGATCATGATAAAGCATGGAAGATAAATAGCACACAGTTTGCTTACAGGATGATATTTAAAACAGTTGCAAAGAATGAGACGGTCTCTGCTGTGTATCGTTCAGCAGAATAAATAAAAACCAAAAAAGTCTGTGAGGAAAGGTATGAAAGAGGTCATGTAAATGTTTAAAAGTGTGGAGATGAGAGCTCCTTTAAGACAGTAACTTTTCCAAAGAAATGGCTACCGAAGCCAACACTGGTTCAGCCTGTGTTACCACCTTTTGGCAAAAAATAGTAGGCTCATTCAACCAACAGCATTTATAATATACTCAAAGGTAATGCACAGTTTTCAGGAACAGGAGCAATGAAATACACATGTACAGGAACTGAATGGTAGAAAGCAGAAAGGACATAGAAAAATAAGCTTTTAAAGCTTCTGTGGGGATCTGGAAGGAGCTACTTAGGTCTAAGTAGGCAGTCTGCACGTTTCTGACCCGACCTTTTGGTCTGTAAAGTCAATTAACTATTTAACTGGACATTTCTTCCCTCCCCAAAACTGACCAGATATTCTTGTGAGTCAGAGATGCCAGTACCCTTTTCACAGAACCACTTTTTAGAGTTCAGTGCCATTTGTTTCAAGCACTTCAAGCATTTGAGTATGCTTCTTTTCCAAATCATTCCATGTTTACATCCCACTATGCCCACTTACTTGACTAATGTGAGTAAAGCCTAAAGCACAGAATTGTTAAGAACTGATCTAATGTGAATTTAGGCATGTTTGTTAGCAGAGGAAAATAAACTAATACTCTTTAAATAGAAGCAAGTAAACTGGGAGAACCCCACTCCAAACCACCATCCTGCAAGGCTTGCTGGAAACATGGACCTACAGTTTTTGTGGAGCAGATTAGTGCAGCAATCATATATTAAGCCCTTTAACTCCAGGCAGTGGATGGAAACCATCTTCTCTAATAATTAGGGGGCATAAAACAAAGCTCATGGTGTTCAGGTTCAAAACTGACAAAAAGATGTAATATGACACCTGAAGGACTTTAAATGGGTGCCTAGTGTCACAGGACATCACTGGACCCACTACATCATTCAAGGGAAGACAGGACAAGTTTATGGAGAAGAAATTAATGGGGGATAACTAATTAATGGATACCTTATATTGCTTGGGAAGTTGTTGAGCTGAAAATACTTGGCAGCTGGGAGAGTATCAGATGGAGGGATCACAGCCATGCCCAGTCCTGCTGCGGCCCTGGGGGCTATTTGTGACTGTTCCTTGGCACACAGGCCAAGCCTATTGCTGGAGAGGGGACAGTGGGGCACTGCCCCAGGCAGACCTTTGGTCCCACCCACTGTAGCTGTCTTGATGTGCTCTGACCCCACCAGCTATGGTGCGTCACTGTCACCACTCTCAACACAACTTTTTCGCTGTTTTGTAACCCAGTGAGTCTCCTGGATGCTAGGAGTCCAAGAATGGTCCTTCACCAAGCATTGCTAAACTCAACCTTTTCAGTAGAAATAATGTGATGAAATATGCATATTTTGCAAGTAAATAGAGTGGGTTTTTTTCAGGGGCAGCTTTAGCACACGCTTTATGGCACAGGCAATACATGAGCAAAAATACGAACAGAAAGTTTCCAAACACCTTGTGAATTCTACTCAGTATGTGGAAAGCAAGGCAGAATGCTTTTTAATTAGGTATCTTGTACATATTTCTCCATGCTTCATCCTAAAACTATCTCTTGGAAAGGTTGAACTAAACTTTTCTTTCACCCAAAGTTTTGCATACACATGAATGAGAGAAGAATTTGTATCTTTTTTGCTTGTTTTACTTGTGCATCTGCTCAGAGTCCAACATTTACTCCTAATTCTTACACACATAAGATAGTAATGTTGCAATAAGGCATGTTTTAAAAGAAACATGCACTTTGAATTTAAAAGCAAAGGAATAACTGCAGTTGCTGTTGATGGATGGTTTACCTTATGTAACAGCATCTTTGAAAGTGAAGAACATACAATTGTTCTGCTCTCTCACTACACGACTTACACTGTACCTTGTTTTTCCATGGGTAAGATGCAAAAATTGCCCTTTCCAATAAACCAGATATATTTTCTAAATCCTTTTAAAAGGCAATACCTATTTGAAAAAATGATGTAACCAAGAAGTACACAATGACATGAAAGCAGCTGGCTATACCACCACACTATTTTTTTTTCTTGGACAACCGTTAAACTAAATTAATTACCTCTCTGCTGAGTTAATTAGGTAATATTAGTACATAAATACCCCAATTAATTATCCTAAGCTAATAAAAAGACAACTGCCATCAAACGTGTTTGACACAACCATATATGTTGAATGTAAATTTTCCCATTTGCTTCCCAATCCAATTTTAATTAAAACATTATAAATATAAGTCATTCTCATAAATGACTTTTATAGCATCACAAGCTAATCACTCCAGAAAAATAAATGAAGAGACAATAATCCCTTGCATAATTATACTGCCAGTTAGAAAGAATTACTTTAATAAATAGCTCATCAATTTCAGAATTTTAAAGTAAAAAGTTCACCAACCAAATGAATGTACCTGCAGCCTAATTGCCTGAAAATGAGCCCAAAAAGATATGAAGAAAATACATTTTTTCATTGGCCTTGTAATTCCCCATTTTGGCAACTTCTTTGCTGTCTTCCCAGGAACCATTCTTATAACATTAGTTATTAAGGAAGACAAATGTTATTAATGAAGACAAATATTGATTGCTGTCATCTCTTTCTGGGCTCCTTGATATGTCTAGTATTTTTTTTTAATGTTTTAAAAGTGAAGACTCATTTTTATTAGTATCAAGTTTTGTTATTTAATAACAGTGTGATTTATAAGTGGAAAATCAACAGGTTTAGGCCAATACTATACCAGCTAAAAGCTTATAAAATGGATAAGAGCTGATAACAACAGCTTGATAAAAGCTCATAAACTGGTTTTTAGTGTTCTGGCTTTTTCCAGCCCATTTGGAAAGAAGAAGAGAGATTTTCTGACAGTCATAAGTTCATACACAAGGGCATAAAAATTTTTCTTTCTTTTAGGAAAATATTTTGAAAGTTTGCAAAAAGAGGAAGATAATTTTTCTTTTATTAATATCCCACGTGGATGGGTATACTAGTTTCTTCAGCATATCTGTGCACCTGCCATTTAAAGAATTACATTAAGAAAAAACATGGAAGGATTAAGAATAAATACTACATGAACTGGGGAAAATAGGCTTATCAGAAAACACCTTCAAATTCATATTTGGAACTTCCTGTCATTTCTGCTAGCACCAGGGAAATATTGATCATGTTCAGCAATCATGTTTTTAATATTTTCATCAGGAGTTTTCCTTTGATTTCATTATCTAAATGAACAAACTATTGTTTGCATTTTTGTTAATTAAAACAATTAAATTCCTTCATTTTAGCCTTTTTAAAGAACAAAAAAATTGCTGAGGGTGCACTCAATCCCACTGTCCATGTCACCAACAAAGATGTTAAACAATGCCAGTCCCAATACCGACCCCTGAGGAATACTGCTCATCACTGGTCTCCACTTGGATATCGAGCTGTTGACTGCAACTCTGAGTGCGACCATCCCGCCAATTCCTTATCCACCGAGTGGTCCATCCATCAAATCTGTCTGTCTCCAATTTATAGACAAGGATATTGTGTGGGACAGTGTCAAATGCTTTGCACAAGTCCAGGTAGATGATGTCAGTTGCTCAACCTGAGGATTCCCTAGGACCCAAGGGAATGGCAGGAAGATGTGCCAGGGGAGGTTTAGGTTGGATATTAGGAGAAGGTTCTTCCCCCAGCGGGTGGTGGAGCGCTGGAACAGGCTCCCCAGGGAGGCAGTCACGGCACCAAGCCTGGCGCTATTCAAGAAGCACTTGGACAACACCCTTTGAGATATGGTGTAAATTTGGGGTTGTCCTTTGCAGGGACAGGAGTTGGACTTGATGATCCTTGTGGGTCCCTTCCAGCTCAGGACATTCTATGATTCCCGTATCCACCAGTGCTGTAACCCCATTGTAGAAGGCCACCAAATCTGTCAGGCACGATTTGCCCTTAGTAAAGTGAGGACCCAAACTGGGAATCTGTTTTCACTGAGGAGTTATCAGTACAACATCTGCCCCATCATGTATTTATGAAAATCTCCCTGCTGTTCCAGGAATCACTTGAGCATGGAATAGCTGAGTTGCCATAAGTTAGAATTTCTGTCATAACTGATGCTACAGTAAAACACTTCTGCATAAACTTGGTAAAGATTATTCTAGCATAGAGAAAATGAGCAAAATGAGTAGCTTTCTTTTTGTGCTACTTCTAACATATCTTAAATTGCCTAGCAGTATATTTGAGAAATCTAAAAACTTTTTCTTAAATTAGTTTATGTTTTCTAGATACACAGAAGTCCTCTATATATTTTTTCTAAAAATCCTGCACTTTCACTTAGGTAATTCAAAGTTTAAATGTAGACTGCTGTCCTATTTAATTACTGGCAAGAAAGAAGAGAAGCACCTAAAATACTTTTCATTGCTAGATTACCTTAAGTTGATATCACTTTGAAACAATTCTGGTGGTTTCTATATCACCCCGATTTACCAGGCAGCAAGAATGCACTGGGCACTTCTGACTGAAGAGATTTAATTAGTAGGGACCAGAAAGAATACCTTTCATCTTAATGCTTGGTTTTATACAAATAATACAAACTAAAATATTAGTCAGGTTTCTATACTACATCTATTCAGTAGTACCAAGTAGAAAACATTTTTTTTCATTAATATTCTTCTCTGTAAATACATGAGGTCCTGTAAATCCTGTAAATACAAGGGATTCAAATTGACCTTTTCGTCAAGAAAGATAACTTTCCACTGAAAACTAATTTATTTTTTTTTTAACTAAAAATCATCTTCTAAACTTGATAACACTGGATGTAATAGTTTGATTGGCCTAATCCTCTAAGAAATTCAGATCAAATACAAGCGTTCTAAAGAGTTTTGACCAGAAAATGTAAAGCAGGAGCAGATGGTCCCACTCTCAGCTGTTTCCAGGAGCCAAGTGTCCAACATGACTGTGGCCAGCTGCAGTCCCAGCAACATCCTGCCTCCGCCCTTGGCCCTCCTGGAGCATCTCAGGAATGGCTGAGATCCAGCGGCAGCAAAGATCTGCTTTCCTCTCTGGCAGGGTTTTCTGCCAAGCTGTGAACAAGTCACTACCCTCCAGAAACAGACTCATTCACCTGCATGGTGTCGGCCTTGGTACCCCTGGCCCCACCAAGACACATTACCTCTTTGACAAGTAAGATATTTGAAAAATGGCATCTGAGGAAGAACTGGAAACTATAAGCCCTTACCACCAACAGAGGCAGGATTGGCAGGAGTTTGGGTGCATTTGGGTCTGCGCCAAGAAACAAAGACTATCTTTCTGGCAGAGGAGATTCCTGTCTTTCTGAAAGCACTGGTATGCCTGTTCCCAGCAGGTGCCTAAGCACAAAGCCTCTGCAGTCACTCTCACCTGATTCAATGAAAGGAGCAGCACTGCAGCAAGAGATTGATGGAGATTTCCTCTAATACTTTATACATCCTGATAAATAGAACAGTTTCCTCAGAAGCGATTAGTTTAATGTTTCTGAATGGTACAGATAGTGGGTTTGTGGACATGCAAAAAAAGTCCAAAAATGTTGTTTATCCAATCTGGCAAATAAGGCCCTAAGAATATCCAATGTCTGCAATCTGTTGTGAGAGAAATCCAACTCTGAATTAAGATGCAAATTTCTACCTGGAAGGCTATTAAACATGCAAATTACTTATCTCTTATCTGGTAGTTTTGTTGGGACTTGAAGTATTTAGGGTGTGATTATATATAGTTCAAATGTACTTAAATTGAGGGTTTGATAAAATGGTATGAGCTGTGCAGATATCAAACTGAAAAACAATTTTGCTCCTTTCTAGTCAGCCTCTGAATGAATATCTAATGTTGCATTATTTATTCAAGTTATTTGACATGGTAGACACTGTGCAGTGAAGGGCTTCTTCTGGTGAGATAAGAACACCAGATGTGGAACTACAGCCTCCTACTCCACTGGTAGATTATTTCAGCTGTATTTATTCCACGTATTCAGAACTCCTTTGCATCAAACCTTCTGTTGTTATCCATGTGCCAAAAAGCTCTAAGCTTTTTGCTCTACTGAGCTTTGGGAAAAACAGAGGCAGAATTTTGACTCCAGAAACTGTTCACTAGACAGATACAATTTACTGACATTTCTAGACCTATATGTAAAATGCATTCAAAAATTATTGTATTTATATTATGTTATATTATATTATATTAGTTTTTTACATGTGAAATATGGGGACTTTCCAGTCCTAAAATTTTATTCTCACTGTTCCTCTGCCACTTAATTCATTCTCACAGGATGGCCAGATGAGCTGGGGATTTTACGTTTCTCTTATGCAACCAGCTCTTCCAACTTAACTTTTAAGTAGCAGGATCACTTTTTACAAAGGAGAGAATAGTGTATCACCAGCATCTTTACAAACATTGGCATCTTCTCTGATATGCTACCACAGGCATTAGTTCTAAAGCTGGGGAGATGGCTTAGGAATCTGAGGATACAAAACTTGTTTTTCAAATAGCCATCATCTCCCATTTGATAACACACCATTTCCCAGCACTGCTGCCTTGGCTGAATTCCAGCTGGAACTATGGGTATCAGTGGCAATTTCTGGTTTATCCCAGTCTCCTGAGATATCCATCACCCTAATAACAGATTTGTCATTTAATTAGAGGTCACATATTGTAGTATTTTGTGTAACGTCTGTACACTTTACACTAGTTATTTGTATACTTTATATGGAAATAAAATTTTATGGCAAAACAGATCATGATAATTTAATACAGACAAATCTAAAAATTTTATAGAAAGTAAATCTCCCTACATGATAGCTTGCAAATATTTGCATTGCCATCTCACCACAAATAGGCAGCAAATACTTGGCATGCAGGCAGCCAATATCTACCTCACTTCCATATTTGTACAGTATTCTGCAATGGTGTTTCTCTGCTTCACAAATAAAAACACAAACATGTAAAACATCTAGATGTTTAATGGGATGAAAGAGACAGTGGTTTCAAATTGTTCACTAAGTGAATGCTATTCCATATGCCAACAATACTATGACAGGTTCCCTTGAAACATAATTTCAATTATATATGCCTCTGCTCTTAAAAACTCCACTGTAAGCATTAGACAGCTTCACTCACTGGGTCTGGTTCCCTGTGGTGCATATAGTCCAATTTTCTGATTGAAGAATTAGGAATGCATCTTGCTCTTAATTTCTGTTATTTCAGCTAAAGTGATCTAAGGAGACCTAAGTATATCTGTTTCTTATTAACAGAAATGTTCACAAATTTCTTGTTAGATACTGAGTGCAGCCAAACCAACAAGGGGTTTAGATGAGTGAAATCAGGGCCATGGTATAGAAAAAAAGTCAGACTATTTGTACAGGAGAATATAGATGTTAAAGACATGTAAGACTGCATGCAAACTCTAGGTATGGCAAATGGAAAAAAAAGGTCTTTTGTTTACAGTTAACACATACTACATACAGAAATCACTGAATGAGAATGAGTCCAGAACTCCACGAGCCCATATTTCAGAATACAACTGCATTTTAAAGGAAATTTCTTTTATAAAACCTTGCATAGTTGATGGGTAGCAAACTCAAAAGACTGAAAACTATCAATATATCTGTGAAAACTACTATGCTATAGCCATATATTATCTGACTATGAATTTCTGAAGCTTCTCTATACCTTAACTATCTTTTTAAGACAAGTTTTTTTATCTAGATATATTTCCTATACTTACAGCTCTCATAGAGGCTTTTGTTCCCAAAGATGTCATGCTATTTCTAAACTGCCCATCTCACACTTTAGACTGTTTCTGAAGTAAATTGAAATTTTCCACTGAAATCCATTGACATTTTCTCACAATGTACACTGCAAATGAAGTATATACGGCTTTACAAAGGCTGCTTTCAGAATACATAAGAATTAATTCACTACCAAGAGATATGATTCAGATTTACACAAGGAAAAGAGAAATCTTCAGCATTGAACCTTTCTCCAAAGCTTCTTTAAGAAATAGGTTAGCACAAGCACTCTTCAGGTAAAAAACTCCACTGACTAGGTATAGTGAAAATATTAATTACAGCACAATTGTCTAAAAATGAATATAAATAATACTAGATACAATCCTTCCCTGAGGCAGTTTTGGCTGTGCGCAGAAATTGGCTGAGCATTAGAACATTTATATCACATAGTTTAGGACCAAAAAATTTGAAGGAGTGGGGGAGTTAAGCCAAGTCAGCAGCCATTTCTTCCTAATCTGAAGATTTTGCTCCCGTCTTCAAGAAAGTATGACTTGAGTCCTAGTCCATTTACTCAGCAGTGAAGGAGGTTGCTCAGTAGTGCTTGTTACAAAATGTAGTTCAGTGCTCTATATTTCTGGAATTGCAACCACACTTCCTGTTCAGTCCACCCAGAGCTACACCAAAAA
>VZTV01079239.1:1366-46880 GCA_013400875.1 Anhinga rufa
TGCAAAGAGTAGCCAACACAGAGGTTGCACAGAATTTGCGCAATTTGGGCAAGAGAAATTAGAGTGCAACGCTCAAGAAGCGAAGCTCTCTCCTTCTGCTTTTAGGTGACATTGAAGACGACTTGATTTTTCTTTTTAATTTTTACCAAATGCAGATTAAAATGTCAGCAACGAGAGCATATCTTTACCCAATAAAATTAGCAAAACATGTGAGGTTTCATTGTGCAGAAAAATAACATAAGATGTTCTGAGAACATGCAGCAACGTGGGTGGCCATTATGAAGAAAAACCTTTGGAGTATTTATACAGCAAATAAATATTCACAGACACTGCTATTCCCACTCACTAAAGTTTTGAAAGACATTATTCTCCTAAAAGACAGATAAAAGAGAAGAGGTGGGGGAGGAAGGGAAACTATTATGGAATGAGGAATAAGGGCCAGAGCCACAACCACAAGATTGATGTGAGTACTACAGTAAGCAAAGACCAATTCACTGCTTAAGGGTGTCAAAATGCAGTCCTGGGAGAGAAGAGGAGGCTGAGAAATGAGAAAAGAAAAGGCAAGGGAAGGAATGCATAAAGAACAGCAAATATTAGGGAAATGAAGAAAAATAGAAGGAACCAAATGTCACTTGAAGGGGGTAGGAGTGCAATTGCTTCTTCTCCTCGGCTAATCCACAAATTAATGAAACCAGAACAAACAAAAAAAAAAATAAACCATTATTCTACACATTCAGAGGTGAATCTTACAGTGGCCATCCAGAATAAAGCCAGATAAGGGCGAGAGAAACAATAGCACCATAGCATGCAGCACAATGACGTTACAGCAATTTTATATTTCTCGTCCACTCTGTTTTTACTGGAAAAATCTTACAGACTAAAGGATCCATTTATAGACTGCACTTCCACATTATTTCAGTGAGACAACACGGGTACATAGAGCTACTCAGGTGCTGAAGTATCTGGCTGAACCTTTGAACCACTTAAAAATCTAAGTATGTAAGAAAAAAGGGTGGATATTTGCTTTTAAATAAACTTTCTTGTCCCAATTCTTATTCACTAACATGAAATGCATATTTCATTATTTATTTTTTCTAAGCTCTTATATATATTAAAACAACAACAAAAAATCTGTTAAATTAACAAATACAGGCTTTCTTCATGCTTTTCCCCCATCCCATGGCTTTTAACTGTATCTCTGCTTCAGAGCTCTGTAGGCTGGTGCAAATCTGCAGAAAGAACTCTCAGTCAGCTTTTATACTGTGAGATCCCCGAGTAATTCTAGAGTAATGTCAATAGAATCCTAGAGGTTTCATTCTGCTAAATTTGATAGAACTTCTTCATAAGCTACTTTCCCTTTATTGACTAGAAACACAGCTGGGGAACCTTTTGCGAGGCTGTGAACCAGTATGAGACTTAGGGTTAGGGGGGTTTGGGGTTTTGTTTTTTGTCTTTTTCCCCTTCTCAAACTTGAGTTGTTATGAGACCGTAAAATATTTTATCACGACTTGAGGGGGACTGAGTTTCTTTTTATAATTTGCTTCCAATCAGAAAATCTTGAGCCAGCCAGTTCATTCCAAGTTTGTGATTTAAAACAGAGAAATGGGCAAATATTTAGCCTATCCTTAATTACCCTTTATATTTCTGAGTATGCAAATATCAATGTACTTGGAATTTTCTCTAAGTGATTTGGCAAGTATAAATTATCCTTGCCCTTAAGACTCCTAGCTTCCACAGGCAATGAATCAACAGTTGGTGTTAAAAGGCTGCAGCTTTACAATTAACAATCGATACAAGTTTTCAACAGGAATACACTTAGCCAGCATTAATGCAATTACATTATGTTAAATAATATTAATACCAAAGGCATGTCCACTGCTGGCCCGCACCAAAGTCATAACATTCTTCAACAGCTGTCTCTAAACACCCATCCAGAAACAAAACAAAAATCATAGAGTCTGTGAAATTGCTGTCATGCCAAAGATTTAATTTTAAATCAGTTATGTATTGTATCGATTGTGTTCCAGAAAGGCAAATCCAGTTTTGACACCTGCAGACTACAGATCTCCCCTCTCTAAGAAGCTGTCCACGCACCGTATTAAAGGCTCCGTATAGGGAATCTCTATGGTGATACGTGGGTAAAAAACCTGACATCATCTACAGCTAGAAGTGAGAGATTCATCCATCGTCAAACCCTAACCTGTCCGTCCAGGGATTCCTTATCATAATTCATGCTGTGAATACCTTAGTGTTGGCTGCCCACTGATCCTATTTGACAGAAATGGGTTGGTGATCTTTTGTTCACCCCCAAACACCAGACTGCAGGAGCAAGGCAGAGGTTAGAGGTGTTCATACACACCCAAAAGTATCTATTACAAAAGCGACCTGATGCCATTTCCCCAACAAAATTTTAAGAAACTGGGGCCATGTTTTTCAGTACGTTTAGGTGCCAGAAAGATTTTCAAATCTCTCAAATCTCTCATTGCCAGGAAGCAAATAAGATAAATCCAAACAGTCTGGTCTGGGCAGGGGCTAACAAGCTTTGCCTAGTGTTGTGTACTATCTGAAACCCCCATAACTACTTCAAAACACCTCTAAGGGGAAATTGCACTTACATCAGTCCAGAATATTGCCTGTACGTTTACTGTTTTGAAAATCCCACTATTTGCCTATGTACAATATTAAGAAGTCTACATATATATTTTAAGGTTTAGTCCTTAATACTTCCAGACCTTGAAGTCATAAGCTGGTATTGAAAAGGCTAGTGTAAATGCAGAGCATTACAGATATACTGACTTTCATTTCCAATTGCATTTTTTAACTATAATTAATTACTTCCCTGGTAACATGAATGATGACATTTGTATTTTAAAAGAAAATATCACAGATGAGGAAGGCATGCAGAATGACAGCCCATGCTGAAAAAGCAGCTAATTCCCACCAGTGTTTCCAGTCTTATTTTGTAATTCCATAGTCTTTCACCTTATTAGGGAAATGCTTCTCCACTGTTAAAGGAAAATAAAATGAACACCTCATAGAGGAGTTCCTAAAATTTGAACAGGCATTTGAACGTGCCAAGAGTTGCAGCTGTTTTTGCCAGAAAAAAGATCTGGCAGGCAGGCATTTAGTCACAAGGTCACTGCTTATGGGGCTTACCCAAGAGATGCGATGGAAAGCAAGAAATGTTGGCACGGAACAAGGACAGGTTGTCCTTGATGAACTGGAAGGAGAAGGCTGTTTTGGCCACAGGCGCTCAGCAGCAGTTTCACTTTAGGGAGGATTGCACAAACAGTTTCTTTAGCTTTTGAGTTCACATTCCCCGAGTTTCAGGTTTGAATGGACCCAAAAATGTCATATTCACCAGCGCAGGAAGAACTCACGGAACCAAAAATCAGACACGGAGGCATCGTGAAATGTAACTAGATATGGCTATCCACACTCAGTAGAGATTTAAATGCTTCCCAAATTAAGTGACTTAAAACTGTGTGAGCCCTGTGAATTCCGCAATCCTGTAACCCTGGAATTTGCTGCAGAAATTTGCAGGAAGATTATAAATTAGAAACCTCACTTCACTTAAAAGCATTAAACTGCAGACCCTGCTAGTGGTACGTCTTGATGTGAAAAAGGGCTGTCTTCATCATCTTGCAAAAAAGGGTGGCCTGGCAGATTGTAGGGTGAAATGGCATATTTATCTTTCTTGATATTAACTCTGAAACCTAGTAACAATAAAATGGATATCAACATTCTCAACTATTTGTTTCTTGACTGTATGATTGAAATGCTTGGCTGAATGTTGACTTTTCCAACCACACATTGTTAAACCCTTAACCAGGGCAACAATACATCCCAGTTGCATCTTCAAATTCCCAGTGGATTTAAGAATGAACAGAGCTATCCTGCTACTCCAGCATGTTTGTGGAGCTGCTTCTGATCACACCTCAGCTATCAGCTCTTGATCTGTGATTTGACCAGTCCCCATAGGCCCTCTCCCTCTGCTCCACTTCTGGGTACAACAATGCAGGACCACACACATGACGTTAAGGAAGGAAGTTCAAGCCAAGGTCAACATGCCACTCCATTCGTAGTGCAAACAACCTGAGCATCAGTACCATCAGCTTCCCCCAGCAACAGCAACAGGGCAGGAAATGCATTTCTAAAGCAAGAATATGTGATAAGCTGGAAAATGAAAATAAGAGAATGCCATAAAATAAATTGTATTAAATATAAAAGCTAACAAGGCATGGGTACTGATTTTATTATTCATTTCTGCAGTTATGTCAATTAAACAAACCTCCAGTTCTGAAATTACCCGAGTTACCTACTGTCCAGTTTCCAGTTGGGTTTCCTGGGTGACAGAGGAGCTTAAAGAGGTTTATTGACGAGTTTAGCTATCACTTAGTGTTATTCACTGGTCTTTGCTAACTATGATGTCATTTGTTCTGGCTGTTTTAAGGGTGGACAAAGCATCTGAAGACAAGGGCAAAAGAATAAAGGAGATTTGTGAAAAGGAGTGATAGGAAACTCATAGCCCTCTGAAGTCAGTGGACAGGCCCATAATATTCACCCACCTTTTATTTATTGCGAGATTAAAAGCGAAAAAGCATTATGTAATTGTGAAACATTACTGTTATTCTGATACTCAGACAAATGCAAAGTAATAAAACACTATTATATGAAGTAGTTATCATGGGAGAATTGCTTAATGTTCTGGTTATAAAAGGCTTCCAGAGGTAGGTGTTTCTCATCTGAAAACTTCCCAGAAATAATTTAAGTTTGTCTTTTTGTCAAAATTCCTATCCCACCTTTTTCTGTTCTGCTTCTTGCTCTACTTAGCTAGTGATGTATATCTTCCTCCCTATCTCTCAAAAGGTATCGCATGTAAAGGTCAATTCTCTTAACACAGCTTCTGCCCACTCTTCAGCTAATGTATTATAGCACATTATCAAGTTTCCAAACAATTGTTCACTTTTCATTAGAATGTGCTAGGTTTCTCTCTTTCTGCAGTGTTAGTAAAAATGGTGTTGAGTTGTTGACTAGTAATACGAACAAGCAACTTCTGCCCTTAGAAGTGGGATGGAATTGATTCATCTTATTAAAAACAGACCTCATGTAAGCTGGAATTTGTGCTGCAAAGGTTGCTGGTATGAATGTGAAGATAGCAAATTCTCTACTACGTGCTAGCATTTCTATTTTCATGAGTCATTTTCAGCTTCTGATATATCATCTCAGGTCATGTAATTTCATATTGATGTGATAGAAACTTAACATGCTAAGTCAGGAAAACTAACTCATACCTAAAAAGACCTTTTTTCCCCCCCTCCATCTACTATTATCTGCATTTTCCCGTTTTTCTTTCTCCAAGTTAAAAAAAAGAAAGAAAAAGGAAGAGTTAGGGTAGAAACCTTACTCCCATTTCGGTAGAATGAATGGAGGCAGCAAATGTGAAAGAAAGCAAAGCTCCAGGTTGGCAAAGAAAGTAATGATCAGGAGCCGAGATAAAGAAAGCTCAAGAAAATGAACTCCAGACATAACAGTTGCAAAAAGTTAGGTACACTGATGACTACAAAAGTAGTTTATGTAATATATATTTTGCTTCCAAACCAAACAGCTCTTTGAACATTATTGAGGCTATTATTACTTTGAAATAAACATTAGAGACCTCCAAAGACAGAGCTACATAATACCCAATTTGTATTTACATTTACATCAGTTTTAGGATGCAGGTTTTCACAAGCTAATCCACCCCGTTTAACACAACCACATATAACACTGTACAACAGACATGGCATTTTTACACGGCTAGAAGTACCATCGTGCTATTCAGTTGACAAGACAGAGATTGTGATAATGACTTTGCGCAGAGGGGCTGGACCTGCTGCAGCACAGGGAGAAAGCCCAGGGCACGTGTGCTACCACACTGCATGACCGGGCCCTCTGGCTGATGCTGAATAAGGAGCTACTGCTCTATGATGCTTTCTTTCTTCTGCTCCCTTTTCTCCACATTCTCAAAAACACCCACCAAAATCCCCTTGAAAATCTCTGAAGTGGGACTGGGAGGGACCTGCTGGGTCAGTGAACCCAACATCCCACCATCCCCAGCAATCGTCTAATCCCAGTCAGAACTTTATCAAGCTCCACTTTGATTAATATCCTTTATTACTCAAATTCAAATGAAAATTCCCCTCTTTCTACCTCCAGCACCTCCATGCTCTCTCATATCTGGGAGTAGCTTCCTGCAAGCAGCTGCAAAACCACTTCTCTGCTCAGCTCCAAAACCCCTCCTGTGATGCCTGCAAAAACCCTGACAATGTCTTGGCTACTCGTGTTCTGAGACTGCTGTCTATCATGTTTATAAATATTGTCTCATTTCTTCTCATACTATCTCGTCAGCCTGTACCATCTGTTGCCTCCTGTGACATGTGTAGACTGAGCTCTTCACAGCAGCAACTGACTTTTTCTTCTGTGCTTGTACAGCACCTAGCACAGCTAGTGCTTATCCACTACAGGGTCCCCCGAGGCTATAATGACACAGAATACTAATAAAGTTAACGAAGAAATCCCACTCTACCTGCTCACTTGCCTCCCAACTTTGCGGGAGGAGCCCATGAGGAAACCACACAGTCATCTACGTGGGAAGGAGCACGGCAGCAGATGGAGAGAGGTTATCATCCCCGTCTGCTCAGGATGGTGAGGCCACTCTGGTATGTGTCACCCAGGTTGGGTCCCCAGAGCAAGAGGGACAGAGAGAAATAGGAGAAGGTCCAAAGGAGGCAACTAAGGTCATCAGATGCCTGAAGAACACGATCAACAAGGAGATCTTGGGGAAACTGGGCTTGTTTCACACATTGAAGAGGACACTAGGGGAAAAATCCAATAGTAGCTCAAACCACTGCTTCCAAAGATGATGGAGCAAAATATACTCTGTAGAGGCAGTAAATTGAACAAGGAGCACCAGCCACAAATTGTAACTTGGGAGGTTCAGATCGGGCATTAGGAAAAACTTTGTCAAGGGGAGGGTGATGCAGTCCTGGAACAGGAGCCCAGAGAGACTGTGAAGTCTCCTTCCCAGAGCATTTCCAAAGCTACCCTAAACACTGCCAGCCAACATATCTGTTTCTACCGCTTCCCAAGCAATAGAAGTTAAATGCCTATTTCATCCTGATCAAATATTAAATGTCTTAAATGCAACAACAGTTTTCAAACACAGGCAGCTTTCCATGAAAAATGCCAGTTCCCTTTAAAATCTGGAAAATAAACTGGTCTCCTAATTGCTCTCAGCATGTATTTGCATCTTCTCTCCATATAACACATATATAGAAGTTTCCATTAAAATATAAAAGGGTCATATCTATTTTCTTGAGGTAGTATTAGTATAAGTTTTAAAGCAAAGTAGTAACATAAGCACATAGTAAGACTTAAATTATTAGTTCTAATTTAAACCAATCCAGGCTTTACCAAATAGGCTGCAGAGAAGGATGCACATCTGATGTGATGTGGGTTGAGGAAATGTAAGTAAAAATCTGTAGATTTCTCCCCTCTTCTACCTCTTTTCTCAGCTTGCTCCACCCCTCTCATCATTGCTCTGGGCAAATCTCAGCCCTTTTCCTTGCAGTCCCTAACGCTGGGTTCATCAGCCCAGACGGACTCAGCTCCCGCAGCTGGTGCCTTCCTGCGCTCTGACAGCAAAATGGCGAAGAGGAGATGGAGAAACTCTCTTTCCAACACAGAGCCAGTTATTCACAAGAGTTTCCCATCTCTGAAGTTGTCTACATAAACATGTAGCTCTTATAAGCATATTATTATGTGGTTTATGCAAATAACACCAACTTGGTGAAACCACTGCTCATGGGTACTTGCATGCACATATATTGAACTAAGCTGCAAAAAAGAAATCCTGGACATTCAAAATGATTACTTAGGCTGGAGAGTGTCATGGTTTTGGCTGGCATAGAGTTAATTTTCTTCACTGTAGCTGGTGTAGTGCTGTGTTTTGGACTTAGTATGAGAATAATACTGATAACACACTGATGCTTTGGTTGTTGCTGGGTAGTGATGAACTAGTCAAGGACTTTTCCAGCCTCTCATGCTCTGCCGGGTGCACAAGAAGCCATGAGGGGAGGGGGCACAGCCAAGAGAGCTGATTCAAACTGGCCAAAGGGATATTCCATATCATATGACGTCATGCCCAGTATATTAACTGGGGGGGTTGGCCGGGGCAGGCAGCAATCGCAGCTCGGGGGACCGACAGCGTCGGTCAGCGGGTGGCGAGCGGTTGCATCACTTGTGATTTTTTTTCTGGGTTTTGTTCCTCTCCCTTGTTCTTTTACTTTTAATTATATTATTATTATCCTAATCATTTTTATTATCATTACCATTATTGCTATTTTATTCTAATTAGTAAACTGTTCTTATCTCAACCCACGAGTTTTCTTGCTTTTGCTCTCCCGATGCTCTCCCCCATCCCACAGGGGTGGGGGGAGTGAGCGAGCGGCAGCATGGTGCTTAGGTGCCAGCTGGGGCTAGACCACGACAAAGGACAAGAGATATTTTTTTATTTCATTGCTGTACTGCACTTTATATGCTGCTGACAGGTATGACTTGGAAACCACTCCAGGGAAGTATTACAGCTGTTGTGTCATGGTGTGAAAAATAGGCCCCAAGGACTTTTATGGATTCAGCGGGGCCAAAATTTTAGGTGAGACCCTCAGAAGTAGATGACCTTGGGTGCTGAAATTAATTCTTCCTCTAGTCCTTCACACTATTCACCTCCTGACTACATTTCAAAACCTTACCTGTTTCTCTCACTTTTTACAGGAGATCTGGTTTATTTATTTCATGTTTGACAAGTTGTCTTTCCCCCATTTTATTTGTTGATAAAAAACCCAGTTTGTAACTGATTATAGCTGGTGGTTTTGATCCCATTCAGTGTGAGCTTGTTGGACAATGATAGGAATATATAGAAATGGATACACAGAACAAACATATTATCAGAATTAAAGGAAAATATCGGTTGCATGAACACTATTGATGTGACTAAATACACACAGACCTCTAAGTCTGAAAAGAGTGGGCTTTTACTCAGACACTAGGTCAAGGATGCCCATCAGTAGCATCGGGAGCCCTGGCAGCCAGGCAGGCTGCCCGCAGGCGGCTCTTGGGCAGCACCATGCAGGCACAGCGGGCATCTCCCATCTCCCCACGCAAGGTGCTGCGGTAGAGGAAAAGCGGAGGACCAAACTACGCAAGGTCTTTTTCTCACACAGTTGAGCCAATTCTGACACTAGATGAAAAACTGGGTGTCTTGAACACATTTGTGTCACTCCTGACCTGGAGCAGAGCTTGCTGGCATAGCAATCCTGAGTTATGTGGTAAAGTTCTAAAAATCCATTTTTTTTCCTTTTTTTTTTTTTCTATAATGAGTGTTTAAAAGCTTAGCAAATAGAGTCCTAAAAATGTAATTGTAGCTTGGTAGCACTATTAAATATGTATACTGTGGTCTTTTTGACAATTGTATTAATCCCTTTATAAAGTCTTCAGAAGTTCCATCACAGAAGCATGGATGCTGTTTTGATCTATTTATTACTCTTAAGTGTTCAGAGAACTGTCCCTATTTTCTAATTAACACTTTTAAAGATAAAAAGCTATGTATTAAATCAATCTGAATGATGGTTGTTTGTGAATCCCACAAGATAAGGCAATTTGCATGTTCACTTTGTACTTACAAACTAAATCTGCACATCTCCAAAGCAGCTCCTTATAATGTAAACCTTTTGTGAGTATTTGTAACTTAAAAGAAAGTTTGGCCTAGTACAGAGGCAGTGCCAATTATCTAAAGGACTTCTTTACTGAACATGATTAAGATACAAAATTATTAGGTTGTTATTTTACATTGTTTGCAGAGAAATTTGAGGAAACTACTTTAGGAACGTTAAGTGTTCTCCTGTTTTTCTTTCTTTCCTTCTTTTTTTGTACATGTAGTAACATGAGGGCATTCATGAACAAGCAGCCAGTCCAAACAGCAGCCAGTCTCCACATCATGCTCGGGTTCAGCTTCCTTTGACATGAATTAAATCACTGCTGAAATCAACTGTTCACCACCCTGACTGAGTGTTAAGCTGCAGCTTCAACTATGAGACTTAATAAACTGAATTTTAATGCAAATATTAAATTAGAACAGTGATTTATTGCTGGAAACCCAGTTCTGATTATTTAGCACTGTAAACATTTACAGAAGTAGTATTTCACAGCAGTGAAATAGTCCCCCATCTCAGAAATTATTTCTTTCTTTGCATGGGTGGAGCCAACAAAAACCGTATCTCCAAATCTCTCTTGTGAAGATGCATATTATTATTTCCAGATGGTGAGAACATAGCAAGTATACCTACGAGACACATTTTTTACTATATTTGCTCTTGAATATCTTATTGGAAATTATTTCTTTTAGATTTTGCAATCTGCCTTCAACCACTGCCTTGGCTTCTCTATAACCACCGGTCCAAGCACAGACAAGCAGGACAAATATTTCTTCATGGCTTGCAGCCCCAGCAGACCTTATCAAGACACGGGACACCTTCTCATCCTCATTTTTAGGCTTCCACATCTTCTTCCACTCGCAATTTAGTAAGTGGACAGTCATGTTATGAAATACCTTTTATACATTTGGTACATCTCCCTCTTAGAGTTTCTGATTATCATCTTGTATAACTGTGACCAGAAAGGTCTTTTTTTCTAAAAATCATTTTTCCCTACAAATCTCCCTGATCTCCAGATCAGTGAATTTACCCTGAATTCCAGTTCTCTTTTCTGACCCTAACCACAGTGTCTATCCTTGTGGCACGCAGCCTCTCTGCATTTAACTTACAGATATATTCAACACACCCCCTTCAGTTCGCTATATAAAAGCCTCCTATATTCAGTGGTGGATCATGGTGGGTATATTTTTGTTCTGGTACTGCAACTACACGATCAGATTTTTTGTGTTCCAGGGTTAATCTGGGTCAGAAGGCCCCAAGAATGCACATCTGACACTCCTAATCTAATTCTGGAAACATGAGATTTGCAGACAGCAAATCTCTTTCTGGGAGCAGAAAAGAATGTCAGACCCACTGGGACACTGAAATTACTTTCAACTATTTTTCACTTACATAGCATTTAATCTGAGGACCTCAAAGCACATTAATCTGCAGACCTCTCCACACACCTGTGACAGAACGTATGTATTATTCTACCTCATAGAGAAGGGAAAATAGGGGCACCTACCTCCCCAAGTTCATTCAAGGACACAACTATGAATGGACTATCTAGAAAATAACTCAGGAGTCCACAGTCTCGGCGATGATAGAAACCCCACTGAGGCTAGGGAAGGAAAGGCAGAGAGTTTGGCTTGTTGGAACATGTGTACAGTGGGAAATTGCAAATGGGTTAAATGAAGAGATGGGCTCCTAAATAGAAGGAACAGCAAGAAAATAGAGATATGACACAGACTAGTAACAATTAACAGAGCATGGAAATATAAACTTGACGATTCTTAAGGGTTTGGGGTTTTTTTAACCCAATACCACAAGTTTATGCATCCATTAAAAATTTAAGACTTACTTACAAGAGTGGCACATCAGAGAAGAGACAAAAGCCCAATTCTCATTGAAAGCTGATGAGATTGATCTAGGTTATCTTTAAACAGGGTGGCTTGAGAGTATGTCCAAGACTAGTCTACTAGACACATCCTGACTCCATTGTGGGACCAGAACCAGATACGAACTTACCTTCTTCTTTCTCTAGAGAGCCTATTTTCCATGGATAAGAAACCTGGCTATGTAGGAGACACGGCCATCCTCAGCTATCCTCTTGGTGTGGCAACTGAAGGATAAGGACTTTGGGCCACACTGCCCCGATGATGCAAAGATCTGTTAAATGGGTCCACAAAGTCAATTCTCCTCCTAAACTCAAAGCAGTGAGCAGAGTTTTTTCACCTCTACCTCCCCAGTTTACAATTTTAGCTAATCATAGCCAGCTTCCACCCTCTTTGTACCTGCCACTGCCTGCCTAAATTACTCTGCATGTCATCATCTGCTTGCCCTCATTTCACCACAGCAGCATCTCTACATCACCAAGGACCCTTCCTCCAGTGCTGCGTCATAGTCATGGTGGAAACCTACCTCCCAAGCCTCAGGCTCCCTTTAGGGCAACAGAGCAACGCGCAGAGCAAATTGTAATCATTTCTAAAGCAGAATAAAATCGAAATTAGGACAATAAGCAGTATTATATTGGGTAGAAATCCATATCAAACTTTTCACCAAAACCCATTCTAGTCAAGCAGTGTCTCAAATACCATTATACCACAATGGCAGTTTGGTAGGTTGGGTAAAACGGTAGCCTTGTTTCACATTGTTATTTACAATTTTTCCCATCAAGAGGAAACTTAGGTAAGCTGGTAGACATTAGCCAAGCCAAGCTGAGCAGACTGAGTGGGCACAAACCATGCCAGAACGGGCCAAGATGATCCCTTGGCACAGGGCTGGGGCAGCTCTGCAGGACAGTCTAGCAGAGCCGCATGGAGTGCCTGTTAAAGGTGCCTGACTTACATGACGCGATTTTGACACACATTCAAGAAAGCAATGAGTCATGAACACAAACTGGTCTTGGTGCCTTACTCAGGCAGTGAAAGGACGTCAAAAAAGAAAGGCATTGCATTTCCCAGACTGGGGTCTGCCAAGCTTCGGTGAGGGCAGCCTGAAGATCTTCCACGATAAAGATCTATCACGGTAGGGAAGAGCGAGCACAGCCCACAACACAAGCATCAGCTACATTTTCTGGGGAGTTTTGGGTTTGCTTTGGTTTTTTGTTGTTTTGGGGTTTTCTGGGGTTTTTTGTTGTTGTGGGTTTTTTGTGTTTTGGTTTTGTTTTTGTTTTTTTTAAAGGAGGAACTAAAACGGCCTTCCCAATCCACACGCTGTAGGAGACAAAGCATATTGATGGTTCGGTTACCAAACACACTGAGAATTTTCACAGTGGATCAGCAGAAAGTTATGAAGCACAGGTGTTCCTGTAATTGTGATACATTGGGAAAATTCATACTGTTAAATGAGCCTCAGCTTCACACTTCCACCTGTGTGATGTGGAAATGTACTGTGGGTACACAGGGCTATAATAGACGATATGTAGGAGTGATTACTGGCTGGTTCAGGACCTGCTAGGGTTTATTTCTCTTAATTCGTCTGAGTGTATAATTTCTGCATTTATATTTACTGCCATCATAAAGTAGGAAATGTGTGTTATACATGCTGGTAAAAATAATGATAACACACGAAAAAACAAAGTAAATACACTGAATGGAAAAGAGATCCTGAAAGCCTGTATGCCAAAGGAAATCTAGAGAGTCTGCAGGAAACGGAAGGTATTTCAACAAGAGAATGAAAGCAGCTTTTTTTTTTCTTCACATTTCAATTTTACTGAACATTTTCTTGTTTACACTTTTATAGGGGGGCACATGGAGGGAGAGGATGATTCTGGAATGGGAAATATGGGAAATACTAAAATGCAGAACGATGAGACCTGGATGCAGGTGGAAGAAAAGATCTGCTTGGATTACCTGAAACTGAACAGGAGAAACCAGCGGAGAACATTGGCATATGCTAGCTTTGTTTTCCTTTAACAGTCGTTTGTTAGAATGAGGATTGGAGAGGCAGAATTTCTTAATATTGTTCCAGACCTGTCAGAGCTTCTCAAGCAAGTGTTTCACGATTATAAATACCAGAAAAGAACCAAAGATCAAATGAAAAGGAAGATGATTAAATATATCTTTCCTGCATGCCTTGGAGGTGTCAGCTCTGGTGTTTGACAAGGAACACAAATTCTGACTACTCATGAGCGAGCCTTTCAAGCTGTCCTGGAGACAGCAGGCTGCTCTTTGCTAAGGTTAGCTGACATGACAGAATATCTCTAAAATAACTAGTTTTCAGAAATATTCCCCTTTTAAAAACCATAATCATCACCTTGAAGTGACACCTTTAAGAAAGTGAAGACCTGAATGCAACTTCTCAGATTTTGCCTACTCACAGCACCTTGCCCTGGGCAACAGCTTGATGCTCCATAGCTGGAGTTTCAAAGTGGCCTTCAAAAGTAGCCCCATCTGATAAGAACTGTCAAAGGGACAACTTATTCATCACGGGGGTGTCAAAACAGATAAGTGTTGCAAGGACTACAGGCACAACCTGCTTCTTAATCACAGATAGCAATACCTCTGTCCCAGGAATTCAGTAGCACTGGAAAAAGGAGGAAGAAAAGGCTGGTAACAGTTTTGGCAAGAAATATTTTCTGAGCAGACATGACAAATGCAACCACTTCAATGTATGCCACGTGACAACCATTTAATCTCTCATTTAACAGGTTTAGGTGAATCTAAACCTAATGTTTTAGTCACAAGATTTTTTTCCATCACTTTGCCATTTTCCTACAACTTTCTCTACTGAATTTCTCATTACTCTATTCTCTTGGATCTTTCCCCACATCTAACGCCTTTCTGAGACTCTCCTTTGTTCTTTCTTCTCTCTGGCTTTCCGTCGCTCCCTCTTCCTTCTACCCTCCGTCTCTTCGAAGTACTTGCTGCACACTTCTCCCCTCTCTCTCCTCTGAAGTTTTTATGCTTTGTCCCTCTGACGGTTCTGTAAATTCCTCAGCTCAGTTGCCTTTGGATGGCTTAATATATCTGCTATCTTCACAGTCTCCTCTACTTCTTCAACCCCAGTAGCCCACCCAACAATATCTCACTTCCTAAATGCTCTTCTTGCCCCACCTTGTAAGGTCACTCTCCTTCTGGAGAGGTTTGGTGTACCCGAGCCTCATTGGTCTCTCCTAACCCTGCATAACTTCACAGCTGGCAGTGACTTATTCAGCAAACTTTGGGTCATTCCACTGCTATCCCTACTGCTCAAACAGTCATCTTAGTCCTAAACGGGATTAGCCACCACTCCTGTTCTTCCTGTCTGCTGCTAGTCCAAGGTAAAGTGTTTTGTTGTTTGTTTTTTGTTGTTGTTGTTTTGGTTGGTTGGTGTTTTTTTTTTATTTTTGGTGGGGGGTTTTTTAATAAGAATATATAAAAAACCCAACAACATCAAACCTAGCCTTTTCAGTCTTCACATTCACATAATATGGCAGAACTGGTGGCATTATAAGACTTGCCATTTCTGGCCCACTTTCCTCATTTCAGGTCTTCTCTCTCAGTATTTCTCCGAGTCACAACAAGGCAATCAGAGAAGGCATGTAGAAGCTCATGGAGGCTACAACAAATTTGATATTAGTAGCAACAGAAGAGAAGGAGGAGGGGGGAAAAAGCAAAAGAAGAAAAAAAAATATTTCGTCTCTTAGTAAAATCTTGTACTCCTGTAATACAGAAGTAAATTTACTTGTTCATGGCCTTACATACTCCTGGCCTCATCAAATATTGAGTCAAGCTTAGTCTTTAATTCTGCATAATAAGAAACCAAATAGTCCCTAACTTTATGCCTTTATTGGCTGGCAGATTGTGCCCACAGGAAGTGGTCAGAGTGGCTGGAGTCCAAGTTATTTACTAGCTTAAAGTCAAAAGCTCTTCAGATGGAGAAACGCTCAGATGTTAAGATATTACCAGTATTTGAAGTATCCATATTTATTGATCTATCCAGTGTTTGAAACTATTTTACCCTTTAAACCTTTTCCCTCCTCTAGAAAATGAATTCATATATGACTTGAAAATTCACTAGTTGCCAGCTTTTAAAAAAAAAAATCTGATTTGTGTGTTTTCGTTTCAAGTCTAAAATTCAGCCCTTGTGTTGCAAGTCTATTTACTTTCTGCTGTCCCATGGGGTGCTGTGATCTGCCATCCTCACTGGCCTTCTGTTGCAGACCCCCTCTCCGTCCCACAGCCACAGGTCCACCTTGTCAGCACAGTTTTCTATCACTCATGTTCAACTCCTGGCCTCCCACTCTTGTTCGGTGTCTTTTTCCTCTCCTATAGGATCCTAAGTGATCCTGTTCAGATCACTTTTTCCTCTCCTGTTCCTCACAGTCCACAGGATATTATTTGCTCCCAGTTCCAACATATTTTTAATGTTCAGACTTCCTTGTCAAACTTGGTTTCAGTCTTATGTCTCAATATTCCTTTACCTGATTCCTGTCCTATTCCTTAGATATTAGAATAGCTTGCTTTCTTTCCTGAAAGTACTATCACTTCCATCACATTGCAAACAATGGGAAAGGGGCAGATGGAGGACAACTCCACAAGGACCAGCCTCATATTTCTACATATAGGGGTCAGAGAAAAACTGTAGCTCTACCAACTTCACTCCTACTGAAAACATTAAAAAAAAAAAGACATTATAACCACTGTGGATAAATGCAAAAAATCTAAAAAAAAATGTAAAGTGGTGACCATGAGAAACTTTCAATCACCAAATAAGGTGAATTTCACATTAAAACTGTGAGAGCTGGCCAATTGTTACCAGTCTCAGGCAGTCCAGGGAGCTTACAGCCTTGGAACTGCTATGCTAGCCTCAGTTATATGGAGGCTATAATGGAAACCCTTTTTGTACTGAGCACCAAACAGCGTAGCAGTGAAGATCTCCACAATTGAAGGCCCTTTTTGTGCTACTTGAGCTTTTGCCACCTCCCCCTTGTGCTCCACCTCTTGCTAGTCGTCCAGATACCGTGGTGACACGCTGCTGCCACGACGGGGAGGGCGAGCGGTGTCCAGGTGCCACTGGGATAATGGCCTCTGACAACAGATGGTTATAATATTACATTACACCCTTGGCACCATGTTTACTGACGGGACTGGTAAAATCCCACACAGCATTTTGGAGCTTTCTTGGGTCTCCCGTTCTCTAATCACAGTCTGCAGAAGCAACGGGCTGTTCTCATGGCAGTCAGGAAATGACCTGGTGGTGGGTTTAGCATGAGGATGGTACACCTCTCCTCTCCCAAAGCTGAGCTGGCTTGGGCTCATCCACTGTAACACTAATTGTATGCTTTACAGCATTTAAAATCATATTTGAAAACGCATGGAAAACTAAAGGAAAGCTACAATCTAGTATTTTTGTCCCCACCTTTTATTTTTCTTTTTTAAAACAGAACTTTCTTGTAAAAATACTGCAAGTCCAGAAAACCCTTTACATTAAGAATTTGTTATAACACCAGGTAAAATTATTCTCCAGTTTCAGTTTTCCTAATATTACCCTGCTATTTCACAGATATATATCTCCTGTACATTTTAAAGGCCTTCAGAATCTGACACTATTCTCAGGAAAATAAATGGGATGGGGAAAGAAGCATTTTTAATGTAATATATACACTTCTCATTGCCTAACAATAAAGAAAAATAGGTAAAAAGCTGAAGCTGATCACAGTGTCCAGAGACTCCAATGCAGAATACCATCAAAAGGAGCTAATTCCAGTGATTTTGCTGGAGCCATTCTAGGATTCTACTGTAGGTTCAGAAAAATGGAATGAAGGAGTAAAATGAATATATTTCTATATGGGGTTTGAGAATAACATAGCCACTTTTTTTTTCAGTTGCTATTGAAGAATCTTAGCACAGTTCTTAATCGTAGCATTTAAGTGCCTTTGTTACTCCATTGTGTGTTAAATAATGTCATTACAATTGTTATGCTTACACACCAAGTTTTGCCAAAATCCCCCACTCACTGCTTCTTCATTAAATAACAACAAACCGTGAGGGTTAGTTCTGCATCAGCACCTCAATTTCCTCATGAAAAATTGGCCTTCTTTTTTCTTGGCTTGTGAGCACCCCGACCAATATCACTCATGCCTTGTTATACAACAAAAGGAAATAACGGCGCCTGCAACAGCAATCTGGCTTCGCCTGCCCGTACTGGATGCCATTTTGACTTGTGCAGCCCAGGCAGCGTGCATTGCTCCCCCATTGCCATCGCACAAGGTCTCCGTCTCCCAAATCAACTGGAAAGGGGACGCTATCCGAACGCACTGGCTGTGTGGGTATGGAGAAGTGCACATGCTACAAGAAGGCGTGGAAACAATCATTGCATCCCTTCTGCATCCATTTTTTTTTCATGTGAAGATAATGATGACAGAGATGGATAAATGACAAGCACTGAATGTGCGTTATGTGTGCCTTGCTGCTTCCCAAGGCAAAACGCTTATCGTGCAGTGAGGTGACTATGTTTGAACCTGGCACCTACATCTCTTGGGAACTTCAGTAGGATCCTGTGCATGCATGCACCTCCACACCTTGCTTATCAGTTCTGGGGTACAGATCTGTTGGCGTGCTAATAAGGAAACAGATAAGTCACTGAAATCAGGTCTACAAGAATTTAACATGTTTGTAGTCCAACAATTAAAGAAATTATTTAAATAAAGTACATAGTCACTTGACTATAGAGTGCCCATCAAAAAGAAGTCCTAACCCCACGTGATATTGTCTACTATTAGACAAGCAATAATTGGTCAAAATAGTAATTCCACTGACTTCAGTGACACTGTTCACACACCTACGTAAGCACAAGCCTAGATATTTTACCGCTCTGGATCAAACCCAAAGCCTATATCGCAGCTTTACTCTGAGGCACCACCCTGACCCTGAGAGGTGTTAATGTCATGCGCACCTTTAAAGCTGGAACCCGTGAGACCCAGAGCAATACCTGAGAAGTGCCAAAAGCCCTCAACTCCTTACTGAGCAATTAACTCCACCAGATAAATCTCAATCAATGCGGACCTGCACCAAAGATGTCAAAAGAACAAGATGTCACCAGCTTCAAAGGAGGCAGGATTGTGCTAAAAGCCGATTTTTGGGGTTTTTTTTTGGCTGTTATCTAATGAAATCAGAGGGAGATTTTCAACTGAATTCCCTAAATGGAAGTTTGTGATAAACACCTTTCACACGTTCCTTTTTCTGGAAGAAGTGAGAGAAGGTGGCTCTGTGGCTCACATGCTAATCTTCTCCTACTGCTGGAACTATAGATCAGATGGCAGTTTAGTAATTTTTAGCACAGCTCTTGTTTAGCTCAACACAGACACACAAAATGAAGCACTCATTTGCTGACTAGAAAATCACAGTTGAGGTCGATTGATGAAGCAGTGCAAAGAAGCCTGTTCTGTCCCCAGCTTGTGGATAAACAATACCAACCATCACCCTTCACTAGTTATATATTCAACTCCTGAATATTTAAAAATCCAGCTAAGCTACTATATGGCTTACCAGCTATTTGTAGGGAAAGCGTCAGATTATTTTACATTTAGTAACACTCGAAGCAGCCAAGCTGCCCTGTGTGTCTAACACAGAATAGAATCATTTTTGGGGGGGGGGCGGGGGGGGGGAGGAAGAAGAAAAAAAACCCCAAAACTCAAGCAATACCAAAAAGCACGTTAAATGATAAACCATGGAAGTGGATTTTTCCATTACTCTGTAAAACCTTAGGAGGCCAGGAGTTAACTGAAGCAAGCAGAACAAAACAAAACAACAAAAAAAACCCACACCAAAAAAACCCCACCAAACCACGAAGCAAGGAAGGTACCATAGCTACTTTCTTGAAAACAAAACCAATCTTTTCATTCCTGCCATTTGTTAGAATTCTTCCTCCAGGCAAGCTGGACAGCTGCACTAGTAGGTTTTTTAGTCATGGGTTGTAAGCCCCACCTGGCTAGATTTGTTTAGCAGACAGCTGGCAGAATGAAATAAAAAGAACAGGGACATACAAACTGCTTCCAAAACAAAAAGCCGAAAGAATACTTTTTGGATGCTTTAGCTTTCACTGAGTTTATTGGGTGTATGTTTGGGGGAGATTTTTCCCTTAATTTTTACTGTCCCCTGTCTCTCCGCACCCCAAAAGTATTAAAAAAGCTGAAGCGAGACTGCAGGCTGCATTAAGCAGATCAAAAATGAAGGGAAAAGTCCCATCTCAGCCTATTTATTTTGTACATGTGCACACATATATGAATGTATATACACACACACTCTCTCCCTCAATTATGGTTTACAATTCCCAAAGACTGACATTGGTTTTAAATTAACTTCTCTTCTTATTATTTTCTCTTTTTTTTTGTTGGCAACTTTCTTCCTCTATTTTCTAAAGCCAATAAGATAGATTTTCTTCATCTGGAATGTTCTTTCTAGCTTAAAGATAAGAAGGAGTTTAAAATTGTGGGAATGGCATCCCTCCTGCATCTGTTTCGCTCACAAACCTATCAAATATCTAATTTTTGGCATTACTGCTGGCTCCAACAGGGGATGACATAAACCAGCTTTGTGGTTACATGTTTCACTTTTAATCTCATGAAAATGAAAATCAGTGCTGAAATGTCCCTTTACATGTGACAATGTGGGACTCTTTTCCAAAAACCAAAGGAAAGGGGCGTTACCCTGGTTAAGCTTAATATACAGCATATGTATAAATTTGCTTTTAGTTTGGATTTAGCTTGATCCTAGCAGAGGCATTTCAGGCTTTTATTATTATTATTATTATTATTTTGTTTTACTGCAGAGATTTTAAACAATTTTGAAAGTATCAGTCACTACACAAAGGAAGATGCACAATAAATGTAAGATAGCAATCAGCAGATGAGCAGGCTGTTATGTGACAACAAATCTTCTGCAAGTAATATCATTTTCCACACAGCTATATGGTCACATTCCCGTAACATGTTTCTGTAGTTAGTGTGAAGGGAATCTGGTTTTTGCATGAGTTCTTTATTAAGAGCTAATGTAGTAATACTGGATGTACAACTACAGCCCAAGATGGCTTGGATACTGTCTTGATTGGAGAAACTTTATGAAAACAAACTCCAAATGTTTAAAAATAAAAATCTGCCTTGACTCTATTTGAAAGGGAACACGTGAAGAAAAAGAATATTTAAGCTTACGGTATGACCAGTACCTATGAAACCCAGATGATCTGGGGTTAAAAGAAGCCCAAGCTAGCCTGAAATGCAAGCCTACTTTTATATTCTGTGGAAACGTAACAAATATTAGCTGCAGGAAGGCCCTGAAACCAATCTAAGCCATTACATAGCACAGCACTCACCCTCCCGAGCAGAAGCCGTTCTTGGCTGCCCTCCATCTCTGCCTATGCATCTCCACTGAGCGTAGACACCATGGAGCCTGGCATGATATGTGCATTTGAGAGTCTTTGCTTTACCAAAGACATCGATATCGTGTGCTTCAAAGCGGAGGAGGGTGCCCGTAGGGCTTAATCCCCTGGGCTCAGGGAAACCCAATGCCCTCCCCAGGGACAGAAAGCAGGGCTTGTCCACACTTCCATCACACAAAATCCATCTTTCAGCCAGCGGGCAAGCAGGAAAATGACATTTGGAGGGGGTAATATTGGTCGCTCGAGGTGTCTTCATGGTCATCCTGGCCAATTTAGTCTTTGCAACAGCTTCCCGCTCCACTTAATGGGTATTTTATTAAATAAATGCCCATCTATTTCCTTAGAAAATACACAACCATTCATCTTTTGAAGTCCTTCTGTTGATTTGATAAAGGCAAAACCTATGAAATGCTCTGTGTTGCCCCACACCCCCTTCCCAGGCTCCAGCTGAAAGAAGAAGTTACACTAATTTTGTTTATCTTGCATTTCTTGGGTTAACTTTCTATATGAGTTCACCCTGCCCTAGATGAACCTGCAACTTGGCCAGCTTCTTTACTAAAGAAAATTGATTCTTGTTTACCCCTTTCAATAAAGAGAATCGTGATGAATTTTAATAGGCTTACCCCCCACTGCTAGAAAATCTCCCTCCTTTGGCTGCATGAGCTTTGAAATACTTAAATCAGAAAGAAGCCTGGATTTAAAGAAAAAGGCGAGGAAGAAGAAATTCCACAAGTTTAAAGCTCTTCCTTAATACTTGGCCAAACGTCCACGTTTCTTCCTATGTACCTCACCCCAACAAACACTGTCTATATCATGAGAGACCCTGCCTGTAAACTGATCTCTGCTTTTTAGCTGGACGACTAATGATGGCAAAACAACTGAAAGCGCTTCATATTTATGTTGGAAGATTAACATAACTCATTTCAACTCAGGAGAGAAGTATCAAAAAAAAAAAAAGAAAAAAACCCACACACCCCACAAAAACCAAAACAACAAAACTGACAAACGCGGAGGGAAAAGGGACATCGACTCTTAAAAATATTTCCTAGTATTACCATTCGTATGGCATAAACAAATAGGCAGAGTGCATACATATTGGCCCCAGTCCTGCAATTTGGATGACAAGGGAGATCCTTTTGCCTAGGCAGTGCAAAACTAATTTCACCGCACTGGCACATAATGCAATGTGATTGCTCCCTCAGTTTTATATTACAAGGTCACTGGAGCAAAAATTTTTGTGGTTTGTACAGCACCAAGCACTCCAAGAAAACTTATTATATAATGATGTTATATTTAGTATAAATAAACCCATACCTACTATATAATACGGGGGAAAATACTTTGTCTGACGTAGCAACTCTGCAAAAATGTAAAGGACAGTTTGCAGAAAACCAGCTTTTGATAAAGAAATTTTGCTCGTTTCTTATACTACAAAATTTAGTTGACTTTGCTGAGGACTCACAAACATTTAGAAACTTTAAACTGAAGTATTTCCATACATGGATTTTCTTTTTTTTCCCCGTGCATCGAAGAACTGAATCCAGAATTCAACTTTTGACAATTCTGACAAACAGAACGTTACAATCTGGCTAAAATATTCAATATTGCAACCCTATTAATGCTAAACCATTGATCACTTCAACAAGCAAAACACGTTGCTTTTCCTTGGCTTTTCCAATGGACACCATCACCCAGACCTCTGCTGAGATGCTCCGTTCAGTCAAGGTAGGACGGGTTTGAAATTTTAAAAATAAAACATTTGAAATATCAAAGTTGATTCTACTTCAGTTCAGATCTATGCAATATTATACAAAATATAATTTTTAATAATAAAAATACTTTAAAAACAACTACAGAAATTCTGTCAACATGTTTATTTATTAAAACGCAAGCCTATAAAAATTATGGGTGTTCCCATAACCACCTCAATAATAAAAGCTCATGTTTTCCTTTTTAAAAAAGCTATGCAACAACCACCACTTTTTTCAATTCTGTTATTTTCCCACTCCAACTAGATAGTTTTATCTGGCAATAACAACTGGGCTCACTTCCTTCAGCACCTGTATTTTCTGAGAAGCCAGTAAAACAAGTACCAATTCAGCTTCATGCAATCTCACAGCATCCCAGCGCGGCGGGGGCTGGCAGGGCCCTCCGGAGCTGCCCCCGTCCAGCCCCTGCGTGAGCAGCACCCCCAGAGCAGGGGCACAGGACCGCGTCCAGGCGGGGTGGGAATGGCTCCAGGGAAGGAGACTCCACAGCCTCTCTGGGCAGCCTGGGCCGCTGCTCTGGCACCCGCACAGCAAAGGGGTTTTGCCTCAGGTTTCAGTGGAACTTCCCGTGTTCCAGCTTGTGCCCGGTGCCCCTTGTCCTGTCGTCGGGCACCGCTGAGAAGAGCCCAGTCCCACCCTCCTGACACCCGCCCTTCAGATCCTGATAAGCCCTGAGGAGATCCCCCTCAGCCTTCTCTTCTCCCGGCTGAACAAGCCCAGGTCTCTCAGCCTTTCCTCCCCAGGGAGATGCTCCATCCCCTGAGCATCCCTGTGGCTCTGCGCTGGCCTTGCTCCAGCAGCTCCCTGTCCTTCTGGCACTGGGGGCCCAGCACTGGACACAGCACCCCAGCTGCGGCCTCCCCAGGGCAGAGCCGAGGGGCAGGATGGCCTCCCTCGCCCTGCTGCCCACACTCCTGTCCATGCAGCCCAGGACACCGCTGCCCTCCTTGGCCCCGAGGGCCCAGCGCTGGCTCAGGGGCACTGGCTGCCCACCAGCACTGCCAGGGCCTTCTCAGCAGAGCCACTGAGAAGCAGCTGATGTGACTCAGCTGATGTGACTTTGAACCAAACTATCTTGATTTTTATTTTACTTTTATCTCATATGCTTAATACCAGCACAGTTACTTCCCCCAGTGCTTTATGGGGCATATACGGCACCAGGCAGCTAGTAACATTAGGCACTATGATTGCATGTATATAAGCATTGCACCAGACTTTAGGACTGTAGTTGAAACAACTCATTCATAATTACAGAAGCACTTGGAAACTTCATCTTGCTTCTTTTTTTCACCGTCGCTTTACCCCAAGTGACCCTGGAAAAATACATTTTAAAATACCTTTCCATATTATTGTTCAGATACTTCATTTATTCCGTAAAAGTAATATAAAATAGCGTCCTTCATCCTCATTAGGATGAGTGACAATATTCATGCAAAACTGACGCACACATGGCATGAGCTGTAAACGATCCAAAATGAATACTATCAAAAGAAAACGAGTTATGGCAATCTTGATTTGGAAATGCAAAGGCTGCCCTGTAACCATTGCAGCTAAACTGCTCTGGTTCAAGGTAGGCACGTACTTGTTGAACTGTGTCCTCTGTCAGCTCCGTTCCACAGTTTTACCCAAACCATGCTTCACACCATACAGTCCTACTTTGGTGGATATCATAACCTATACCAGGAGACCCACGTAGTTACTGGAATTTACTCTCCCAAGAAAGAGCTTGCAAGAGGATGCTGGACTGTGTGCACAGGCATGCCAACCCACGCAGGGTAACTGGGTATTTACAGAAACTGGGCATTTACAGAAACCCGGGGCAAAGTACAAAGCAGCTCTTCTCAGCAGACCCGGCCGCAAGCACGGCGCTGGTGTCCGTATGAAGGCAGCACCCATATCAATGTTGTAATGAGAGTCAAATCCCATGTAATTCACACATTAAAAGGAGAGAGCAATGCATGAAAAAAATCAGTTTGGCTAATGAAAAAATCAGTTTGTCTAATGAAATTAAAGTCCCTAATCAAATATTGGCAGGAAAGATATTTAGAAACTCTCCTAATGTCATCCAGCTAATTCTCCCCTATTCCAACTAGAAGGAAAACAGTTGACTTTTATTCCCCATTGAACCTCCCACCCTCATATCACCAGAAAGACCCTGTACTGAAGAGTATAATTAAGGCAGATTAGGGCAGATTTAGCTGTCAGCTATACCAGTACAGCACAGGTAATTCCTTTTACTTCAGAGGTTTCATGACAGCCCAGGAGCCACAGCCGCACGCCCCAGGTAGGTAATGTGCCTTCTGGAGAGGCTTTCCCAGTATGGACTCTTCTCTGAAAATATTTTTTCCTCACCTGATAAGTACACCCGTAGCAAAACAAATATTGAAGCACACGCTGCCAAAGTAGAGGGGAACCTGCGCTCCTGGGTTGCTGCCTCTACTGGGTTAACTTGCACTTTCAGCTTCCAACTTTCTTCCTCCAGAAACCTTTTAAGGAACTAGTCAATTAAAGTAATAGTTGATAGGAAGGAAAAAAAAAAAAAAAACAAACAAAACAAACACCAAAACAACAAAAAAGCTGGAATTAGTATGTCCTAAAAAGCATTAATTTTCCCATCACCCACCAACCTTCTTACCCTCCTTAGGCCTTGCCCATCTGCCTCTCCTGGTTTTGTCCTTCCTCCCTTCCTACTTTCTGCCACTCTCCTCGATAGTACCACCCTGGTGTCTCTTCATCCCCATCCCCGGCCATCAGCCACCCCTTTGTGCTGCACCCTAACTCTGGAGTCACCACTGGCCCGCACCGTGCACTTGTCACGCTACCTCTCGCACCATCGTCCTACCCTTCGCTCCCCCACACCATTCTTCCATCTTGTGGCTCACCTCCCTCCTTGCACCTTTTCGTATCGCCCAGGTTTGGGGAGGGAAGCACTGTGAAGCCAGGCAGGACAGACTTCCTATTCTCAGCTCTAGTGAGCGCCTCATCTGGGCCCCCAGCAACAAAGAAAACAGCCATACAAATGAAAAAGTTGAATGCTTTACCAGCATCTTCATCTGCGTACAGCCCATTCCCTAAAGGGGAAATTTCTGCTGGTATATAACACACACCTCTCTTTATACGCTACCCACTGTTACTTTCGTTTTTCTCATGACTTTTGGGATATCTCTAACACAACAAAGTCCCAAGGCTGGTATAAAGGGGTTTTTATTAACAGGGTCTGATATAAGGCTTTCTTGGGTAACCAACTGCCGATCCCCAAAGGATGAAAACCTAAGCACATGAGAAACTAGTCCAGTGAGAACATGGGGCAATACTGCCCACCAATATTAGGAAATCCCTGAAGTTCGTTGTATCATAGGCAGAATGTTCCAATGAGAAGAACTGGGAGAGGAAGAGGTCCAACAAAAGAATAAATAAAGGATTACCATTGACCGTCATAGCTAGCACCATCTGACAGCACAATGCTTTACTAGTAGGCTGCAGTTTTGATGATGGCCTTTTATTTGTTTTTTTTTGTGGAAACACTTTAAGTATCTTATAATTATGAATTCATTTAGTATTGATTGCAGTGACTCCGATCACAAAGAATTAATTTGCCATGTCATGGATGTCATATGCATTCATAGAAAAAAAAATTGCTTTAATTCAAGATTAATTAATACAGGAAAATGTTATTGCTTTTGTAATATCCTCATCTTAATGCATCTCTTTTTTTCCAGCAGTTTAGAAGCCCACTCTTAGTACTTTTATCGGAGTTTCTTCATTTTTACACAAGTTTTTTAAAGACTAACTAGAATACATGTTTTATTTCTTCAAGCTTTTGGATTAGGGTTTAAAAAAAAGAACAAAACAAAAACAACCTCCCAGAGTGCCTAACGGCCCCAAATCTCATGCATTTATTGCACTAAATAGGTAGGAAAACCTGCTTAAGTCTATTTGATGATACTGAAACAAGCAAAGGTAGTTTAAAGCTTGCATTTCTTCCTAGTCCATCAGAAAGACACGTGTCTTGAATGAGAGGTGGCAAACACAGAAGGGATTACCTGTGACTTCAAACCCTCTGTAGATATGTCAAAATACACTCTGAGCAAATTGAGCCTTGACTAAAAGCAGGTATGTGCTTTGGATGCTATGTCTCATTGCATCTGTTACAGGCAACGTGTCAGCCACGTCTCCATCCGGCTGCTTCTGACTGTGATGCAACATGACACAGTTTGATAACAAAAGGATGTAATACACCATAATGACTCCAGGCAGGCAATTGCAATGCGATGGGATGTGCTGCCATGTAGTAGCAGGTGACATACCTCTTCAATCAGTCACGGACTAATCGCTAAAGCTTCCAGTTTTCGTTCACTTTGGAAAAAGTCCTAAAGTCTTAATGATTATTTTCATCTGAATGTTTCAATATTGCTTCCTGCTCCACTCACCCTGGCTTCCCTTCACTGCTGCTGAATTTCAGGTAGCAGCTGAAGCAATACGAAAAAGAAACCATCCCCCAAACCAATAAATGCCTGGTATCTGGGCTATGCACAAACTGATCCTCTTTGCTAGGGAATATGTACGCATTCACCCTTAAAAATTAACAAAGAGAAGGCTGCAAAGGTAAGAGGCTATTCTTTATTTGTGCTATGGGAAGCAGTAATGGAGATTTACAGTTCTTCAATACAGCAAAGGATTTCCCAGAATGCTGACTAACTGAACCACTCTGTACCTTATTGATGTACCAACACACTGAAAACACAGGTTTATTAATAAATAGCTTGACTGAAGCGTGAGATGTAGAGGAAGCCTGGAGAAGGACACCGTCTCGACAAAAAACAGGGAAGTGTGGAAAAAAACAGTAAAAACACACTTACTGTATAGGACTGAAGAAATATGATCAGGAGAATAACTTTGGGGATGGGGAGAGAAATTCAAGTGCCTGGAGAAAACACTGAAGAGTGCAGGGAGATCTATGGGAGGTCTGTGCCTGCAGACGTTTCTCCTCCTGTTTCTGATTTGCATAGCTTTAACCATCCTGCCATTTAATTAATTTCTTTTGTAAAGAATGTCACAGATGTAAAAATTTACTGAAAAAGAAAATCCAACAACAACAAACCCCCCCTTGCACATACGTGTAAAAAGTCAAACCCAGGTTGCACTGCAAGCAGCGCTGACAGAAAGCAAGCTCAGGGCCACTGTAGGGGATGAGCTCTACTTGCACCTCCATGTGCTTTGCTGTTCCCACGTCCCTGGAGCATCCTCCGGGCATCACACCCCAGCCCCAGGCACGCACCGGAGCAGCCTCCCCTGTACAGAAACCATGTGGATTTGGGCATGAAGCCACCCTCCTGCACAGCCCACTACCATTTTGCCAATGGACTTTCATTTGCTTGCATCTCAGCTGCTGGTACTCGGCTCCCATCGCTCAGTGGGACCCTGAGCAAAGCAAGAGGAATAGCAGGGGGAAACATCCCTCACATCTTCCCTTTCAACTTCAGGCAGCATGGGGAAGTGTATCAATGTGTAGCAGATGTGCTGAGACCAAAGTGATCTCTTCCTCATGATTACAGTTGGTTATACCTGGGGATGCGCAATTTAATTCAGGCACAAATGTGCAAAGGAGAGTGGTACTAAAGTAAAATAAGCGGTACTAAAGGCTTTGTTCCGTGCACAGTAATATAGTGTTTTATTTCACTAGACCTGGCTCACACATAAAGAAAAGAGGCACAGTTTG
This sequence comes from Anhinga rufa, assembly GCA_013400875.1. Classification (NCBI taxonomy): domain Eukaryota; kingdom Metazoa; phylum Chordata; class Aves; order Suliformes; family Anhingidae; genus Anhinga; species Anhinga rufa. The sequence goes on from VZTV01079239.1 coordinate 29,950, forward strand.
ATACATGCCTTCTCCGATGAGTACTGCTAAGTAAGTGTATTTGTTCTCAGTGTTGTTGTCATAAATATCATGAAATTTCTTATTTGAAGTTGGGAACTAATGATTCTCTCTCCTTAATGTGCTACAGTGACTCTGCACCCTATTGTTTTCTACCATTTGAGAATGCCCAAGGATGTCATTATAACTTCATGTATCAATATTAAACCTTTGCAAACAGTCGACTAAATGAGCAGTTATCTTTGCTTCTGAAAATAGCGTACTTTTTTTTTTTTAACTTCATTTATCAGTAACTAGGTGTAGTCAATTGCTCTCCAGTATTGATCACAATATCTATAGCAGTCACAGAGTACCTTTGCTCAAGGTCATTGTAAGGTCGAGTTATGATCAATATGAATTGACTGTCTGCAAATAAATTTAAGTAGCTGACATAACTGAAAGGAGTACCTATTTAAAATTAAGGTGGACCATGTGTTCCTCTGTTAGAAAGGCTGATGGACTATATAAGCATGGAGGATGTACAGGTTGTCTGAACATGCACCACCAGTTCAGCAGTTTTTCCTGCAATTAGAGGTGGACAGCTATGAATCTAATCCTGAAAATGTTTATTCCTGAAAGTAAATTAAAAAAAATAAAACCTCAGTCTTAGTCTGTAATGAGCTGACTCACTTGGGATCAGACCCACTGCCTTGAAAGTAAATAAGTTAATATTAAAACAATATATACAGAGTCTCTATTGCTGTCCTCCATTACCCATAGGCTTTTTGTACTCTGTGGTCCGTAGAGAATACAAAGAGGGCCAAGCCTTTCCAACATCAACACCTACACCTTGTTCTTCAGTCCCCATTTAGACATCCATGTCTACAGGCAACCATAGTAAACCACTTTACATTGAAACCAGCAATCTAATTTTATTTAAAAAAAAAAAAAATCAGTAGATTTCTATAGTCCCTGTTGGAGTTTCAGAGAAGATCTACCTGAGGATTTGAGAGTCATGGGGGGAAAAACAAAAACAAAAAAGAGGAAAAACCCCCAAACCAAACCAAATCAAAATAACAATAAAAACCCTTAGCAGAATAAGTGTGTTAAACCTCAATGGGCTCAGACAACATTAGCCAAGGGAGAGATGTCCCAGGTGAGACTGGCTCGGAGAGAAGACCTGTGATCAGGTCGCTGGCCACTGGATGTCACTGCTGCCTACCCAAAGGTAGCCCACAAAGCACTTATGTGACTGTAAAAATTGTGGCTGTAGGAAGCAGTTTTGCTGGAAACATTCCACATAGTTAGGCAATTTCTAATTTCAGAAAAATAGGCTCATAAAGCTCAAGAAGGCAATACCCAACTTCAAGAGTAATTAGTTTCATTTGTTTGCTTCAGCTTTAGCTGAATGAGAAACACTAATAAAGAGTAAGTTTGGGGGTCGCGGGTAGTTCCAGAAAGTTGCAGCCATTATGCTTTTACAAAGGATATCTTCAACAGAGATACTGCTTTCCAGTCTCATCTGAAAGAACAAAACTAAACCCTCACCTTGGAAAATTCTCCTATTTCTATCAGCCTGGACCTGCAGGAAGAGTATGCTAATTTATCTTGCCTAAAGGAGGTACTACCACTGCTCCTGACCATCGCAACCACCTACTACCATGAGCCACACTGAATCAAAAATAATCTGACCAATACCGAGGAAAGATCTGGCCCACATGTGAAAAAAATCTTAAATTATTTTCTATATTTAGACTATAGAGTCTATATTATTATTGTTGTTATTAATTGAAGCCATTCGTCTTGGTTCGTCACATTAGTGCAGCAGCTCTACGGGTGGGATTTATGTGACCAAATGCAGATGTCTATCTTGCAGACATCTGAGCTAGGCTCTTCTCACATTCGGGCTAGAAAAAGAGATGCCATTAATGTGGGATTAACCTCATCCTAAAGCAGATATAAAAACGGGCCAGATGAAATGCATTTCAAAGGATCTGTTTCCCCCTGTTGGTTTAAAGGAAGCCCAAACTGACTGGCTCCGATATAGACATCTAAAGCCAGGTGAACTCATCCTCACTCCCTCTGACTGAGCTAAAAGAAAGCTGTCCAAGAAAAGACAAATCAGATGTTCCAGGTGTTTGGAGCAGGAGAACCAGTACATCTCTTAAGATGAGAGCTCTGTGTTAATTCATACCTCCAGAAGGATGCCTTAAGTCTTCCCATGAAATACTCTAGAAGACAGAGCTCAGACCACAGGGATATCAATAGCGTGAGGCTTCCCAAGACAGCTGAGCCCTCATAGACTGTTTCTGCTGGAGGTATTAATCTCTTAGCTCCTAGTCACAGCTGTGTGTTTCTAACCCTCCTTGCTGGGTTGCTTTTCTCATAGCTGTGAATGCTGAACCAGACCACCAAGGGGTTGGACAAGTACCAGACCTCATGCAGGAGAGAACATGGGAATGCACAGCCAAAGCAGGCAGGGCAGCAGGACCAACTTTTCCTGGCAGTAGTGAGCCATCAGATCAGATCAGCCATCTCACAAGACTATGATGATGCAGAGTAGCCATCATGCTGGGGGAGAGACCACCCAAGCTAGGCAGTATCTCTCTTCAGGATTCCAGATATGCCAGCGCCAGCCCTACTTTGTCATTCAAACCCTACTGCAAGACTTCAGACGTGTCATAAATTTGAGTCCTGGCTGCACTTCGGGCTTCACTGACACCTCAAGCTGGATTTTCTGGTTGGTGAAAGCGATGCCGTGCTAGAAGTCACACAAGATAACTTAAATTCCACCCTATCCAGGAAGAAACTGGTTCCCTTCACAGAGGGCAATTCTGTGTGCACATCACGTATACAACGCCCGTGCAGCCTCTCCTTCCTTTATCCACTTCCTCTTTTGACCCCATACATACAGGAGCTTTTTCAGCCTCTCGAGACATACGGTAAGTACCCAGAAACAACTGCTTTGTTTTGGGAACTGACAAGACAGCATCAGCCATTTTTTGAAGCATCAAAGCAAGCCATGTGCTCAGACGCTGTAACCACAGCATTTACATGGACAACGTCCATACCTTTGGCCTCACCACTTTACAGCGAGCAACAAAAGCATTTGAAATAAGCTATACAAAGGAAGTATTGGTGAAAGACTGCTGTCTAGTCATGCTGGAAAGTGTTACCAGCTAGGCCTTCTGGGACAAGTCTTTCATCTTTAACTGAGATATTAGAGGGTTCTCTTAATAAAAAGATACATCATCCATTAGCTTATATATATAACCCAAATGACATCTTCACAAGTGTAGCAGTCTTGGGGCCCAAACCATTCAAGAAGCAATTACAAAATCAATAACACATGCTGCGGTGATTACATTTGATTAGAGACAACATGAGGGGAAAAAAAAAAAAAAAAAAGAGCAATATTCACCCACACCCCTGTCCCTAGAACAATAATTCTTCACTGTGATGGTTCTGGTACATAAGAAGGTTTCCTTCTTATACATGAAGGAAATCAGCCTGCTGTATTAGTAGCGTTGAAGACAAATCAAGACCATGAGCACTAAATTTAGGGAAAGAGTGGAGCTGTAGCCATATGGAATGAGGCCTTCTTCTTCACTGTGGGGCCAAAAGCCCACATGCCTTGACAATATGGATGCAGAACCACATGTTATGGTTTGAGCCCATCCCTCATCACCAACTTATTTTTTCATATTGCATACACACACCAAAACCCCCTTAGATTTTAAGTCACTTATTGATGATTAACCCATTTTGCGAATGTTCTTACTGGAAGTTGACACACGGCTTAATATAATGAATATAACTCAACAGACTATGGCTTACTCCTAGGAAAAGTTCTAATAAAGTTACCAGTATGTTTGGGTTTTGATAGTTTAGGTCAAGCTAGTCTATGCTGATTCTACTTTAGCGTTAAATGCAAACATATTTTAATACCTTGCAATGAAAACTTACAGCCTAGAAAGCCAATATAGTAAAGCAAAGAAATGGGGGAGAGAGAGAGAAATGGAAGGGATTCGAGGGGAAACCTGTTGGCGAGGCCTTTTGTGCCAGAAACTACTCCAAACCAGCACAGCCCCACATGTGATCCTTTTCTCAGCATAGTTTCCAACACTCCTGATGTCTTGCAGTACGATGCACCCTTTCCCTTGCTCTTTTGGGAGCCCGTGTGCTCACTTCCACATACAGCTGGACTTTTTGATCCTGAAGAACAAGCCAAGTTCCTATCTCCTGTCATTTCTCATGGACGTGCAATGTGTATATTTGACATCATGCTCAAAAAACACTATTCCATCAGACTGCAACCCCGCCTCGCGATCAGTTAGGGCTTTCTGAACTAGAAAAACAAGTAAAACCCACTCAAAATTAATATGTTACAGCTCAAGGTAACAGAGGCACCACATGAGGCTGAGAAAAGAGCCAAGTGCTATGCTGCATGGAAAGGTCTGGTTGGCTCCAGAAGGTCCTGACCCTAAGTCTGAGCTAGGAGGCTCCTAGTATGACCCCCCTAGGGCTGTGCTAAGACATTATAGCCATGATATGCAGGAGAGAGGCTGAATACAAGGTTTTACTTTCCCAGTCTAAAGTCTTAGTAAGTAAATTGTGCTGTCTTTCTAAAATATATCTTTTAAAGATAAAAATTAAGCAGCTTGTTATGCAGTCACTATTCAAGCAAACCCCTCATGCTCAAATATTTAAAAGAGTCCTTTTGTTTATTTTTGCTGTCTCCAGTGGGCTATTTGCTTGAGTCAAGACTGCCAGATTTGGTCCCAAGGAACTTGATCTAAATAAACTGCAGGAAGTGAATGGGAAAAAAACCCTTGTATTGTTCCCTTATTGCTTGAATTGCCTGAACTGCATTCAGGTAGTCTGACCTCTGTAAACATCTGTTAACATGCACAGAGCTTACGTTCCTACAGTTTGCAAAATGCAAGCGTGGTATTAGAAGCACAAATATTTCCTTCCTTCTGAAAGTAAGTTTCCACCTTAAATAAATTAAATTGTGTTGCAGCAGTAGCTAAGGTGGTCAATGCAATTAAATTCAAAACCTGAATGTATTGAACTTTCTGCAATTATACATGGGTCATCTCTGGACAATATGTTGGCCATCTGGTAGCATCTGTGCTGTTCCCACTAATAGAGTTCCTGCTGTGGCTCCAGGCCATGACAGGCAGCACTAAGCAGGTCACATGTTGTGTCTTTCAGCCATATTTAGGTCACAGTTTTGGGGGATGCAGGAATAATCTCATTGCGCAAAGGCAATGAAAATGAATAACCCCTCTCAGGTATTTTGTGCATACAAAAAGTTAAAGGAATACTTTTCAGGATTTTTATCTGCTCCTTCGCCCCAGGATTAAGAGCAAAGAAGTCAAGACAACTATTGCATTTAAAACTGCAAAGCTAAGCCAGATATCTCTTCTCTCATCTCTTTAATAAGGCTCTCACAAACATAGGAAACGTTTACTGGTCTGTAAGAATAAGGTACTGAAAATGACACTCCCATCACTGTTTTTCTGAGAAATACATAGTGACTCCTTTTTGTGTTCTGTTTTGGTCACAAAGAAGTGTTCCTGAATAATCCTGATTAGCGCGGGCTGCATGAGAATGGCCTCCCAAATTCTGGACGGGCCTAAGGCGGAGAGAGCAGGGAAGGGAGAAATGTAAGTAGTTTTGCAGTAAATCTGCTAAAACTGAATGGCTTTCATGCCATGTTTTTCACTACAAGACGTTTTAGCAGGCACACTATTGAAGAATTAGTCTGGTTGCCTGACACAGCATCACTTTTCAAATAACCAAAAAGGCTACCAACAATTCCTATATTATACCTGTACGCTTTCATGGCTTTAAGAGATGTGCGCACAAAGTCATGTGCACCAAATATAGTGTTTTAAAATAATGTACTACTGATGGATTTGCTGCAAAATTAATTTAATATGGATTTAAAAAACAATGTGCTCTGTCTCTTGACCAGCATAAGCAATTTCAGTTTGACATCAATTAGTGAGTAGCTTTTACTCTTATAGACATATTTATAATGGAAAGGAGTGCATTTAGGCTTTAAGGTCCTGCCAACTAATCAATTTGATGAACTAATTGATAATAAATGTTAATTGACAACTAACAGCAGTCAATTAATTGCATTTCAAATGCAGCTCCAGGAAGCTGAGTTGAACATTATTCTACCTCAAGCTACTCAAATAATAGCTCAGCAATGACTTTGCAACAGGCTTCAAAGGTCAAAATGGGCTACTTTCCTATTTGTCATAAGATCTGGGAACATGTGTTCATAAAAAGCAGTGACCTGTGCACATGCCTGGTTTGCACTGTAATTCCAATATGATGGCTGCTCACAACACTTATCAACACCCCATTCATAAAGCTGCGCTGTGCCGCAGCTGTATCAGCACTTTCTCTATAAAATCCTGGGTTCAGATCTAAATTTCTCTTGGGGTGACACATGGGACTCAGGTCCTCCATTCAGAAGGGACATTTCTTTGGTTAAAGCTGATACTGATCAAGAGGTTTGTGTGTGTGTGTGCGTAGGATGGAGACGAAGAGTTCCTTTTTCCTGACTGGGTTTCATTTCCTTGAAATATTCTGTGCAGCTCCCAATTCTTTTTAACTCGTGTCTTTGAAGGAAGCATTTTGGCCTTTTAGCAGCAATGAAGGACAGGGCATTAATTAGGTAACAGTGTGCACAGGTAGGATGATTTCTGGTATGTTCAGTCTAAACACATTTTAGGAAACTGCCAACTGACATGGAAAAATGACCAATTAGTGGGTTTTACCCAGACCTTGCAGGCTCCAAGATGGACAAGCCAAATATATATATATATGCACTGAAAAATTGGTGGGGGATTTGACACAGCACTTATATTCAAGTTATTTAATATTTGCCTATGCTTGCTTTCCAGCACTCACTTAATTGCACCTTGCCTCTCCCCAGCTGCACAACTGTGCAACAGTTCTCAGCCTCTTTAATGTCCTTCACCATGTCCCCTTTTTCAAAGGATCATCTGCTCCTTCACCTTGACCTGCCACAGCTCGGGCTGTGTTTCAGAAACCTGTCTCTCATCACATAATCCTGCAACCACTTTATTGCAAGTTCTCCCTGTTCAAAGGCAGGTTACTGGAAGAGACAGCACCCATCAGACTCACAAAGCCCCTAACCTCTGCCAGTCAAATTTTTAACCCAAACCGTGGTACTTCCCTAGTTGAGGGATAAGTAGTTACAACTAAATTGCCTGGAGCCCTTTCAAAACTGAGCCAGAGCAAAAAATCAGCAGGATTCATGCATTTTTCTAGGATAGACCCCTGAATGTTACAATGCTCCTTATCTCTTCCGAATTATAGTCTGCTGGATCTGCTCAGGATCAGCTGCATCTCCTCTCTAATCCAGCAGCTAGATGAGACCAAGAGGGATGCACGCTGGGAAGCCAGGGGCTTCGGTGACAGGAGGGCTCTTACGACTCCCAGCTCCACTTGATGAGTTGCAGGTATTACTCAACTGATTAGTATCTAAGAGAAATAAATATCTAGGTGAAGAACAGCTGGCCTTAGCTCAAAGTTAGATAAGAAAGAAATGGCAAGAACAGAAAAACTGGCAGGAGCAATAATTTCGTTTACTGAACACTGCTCATTTAAGAGTGCACAGGATGGTACGTGTTCTTGGATCCAAGATGTTTTGTGAACTGCTCCTAAAGCTAGAAAAATTAGCCAGATATAGTGCAGTTTTCTATCCTCAGGACAGACTGAGCCTCTTATTGCTGCACTCAGAGGATGTGTTAAAATTTCTCCCCTTCCATCAAAGGGGTAGCACAATAACAATACCCCCAAGGGCTACAAGGAAGCTCCACGGCAGCCCTCCTCCACCACCGAGGCATCACAAACACATTACAGTTAGCCTCCCCTATGCTCTGCACACCCACGCCAGGTCCAGCCCGGCACTAGGGCCCCAGATCCAACCCCATGGGCACCATTTATTCTCTATACAGTCCCTGGCAGCAGCTGTGTCCGGGCAGAACAGCGAGGTCAACCGCACAGTCTGTTCCTGACAGGCGAGGTTATCTTCATGGAAAACCTCTAGCCACAGAGATCCGTCTCTGTAACAAGTTTTGCTGATTTTAAGAAACATGTTCTTGTTCAGGTTTATCTTTCCTAAAGACAGAAGAAAAAACGTGACTTTTTTTTTTAGCTGGAAGATCAGACCTTTAAAAAAATCCACATGTGCACAACAAGAGGCAGTGGAAGAAGGTTTAATCGCTTCTGTGGGGCTCTAACTTTTCCTAATGGATTGCATGATCCTTCACACTATAGCAATGAGAACAGCAGAAACAGAAGCCCTATACTAGTGCTACCTTCCTTCCAAACTGTGACCTGCCAGTAATTTTCCTTCCCTAAAATTTCCATCCTGTCATGACAGATAAAGTGGCAGGGTCTACCATTCCTAATCGCTGGCCCCAGCTCTTGCTGAATTCCAATATCATGCACAGTTTAGTTATGGACTTTAGGCTGCAATTCATAGCCAAACCATGGAAGAGATTTAATTCAATAGTGGCTGGGGTCACAGGAAGAGGGTGCCAAGAGTAGCAGACCCTGTAGTAAGATATCCTGAGAAAGACAGTTACTGGAGGCAGGGAATATACTGGATCATTTTGTGGGAGCTTACAGGACCCATAAGAGGACAAGAATCAAAGCCCTCCAGGGAAGTTAATGCATTAGAGAAAAGAAAATGGTGAAGGCTGGAGGGTGGGCTGGCAGCCTGGATGGAGGAGTGCTTTGGTTTGAGATGGTTGTTCTTATATTTCAAGCTCCCCACCTGAAAACAAAAACTGTTCAGAACTGGCTTGTGCTGGAGAAAAAAGTGGTAAACTGGGTAAGATGATACTGAATCCTATTGCCTCCAAATTTATTAGGCAACAGCTCTTACTATAACACACAGAAACTTAATAAAAGGCTGCATAATATTTCTATGACATGTTAGTGCTGGGAGATGCTAAACAAACCAAGTCAAATTCAAAGACCCCTTTATGACACAGGTAACTCTTCAGACGAGCAAAAAGAAACCACGTTCATAGAAAATTCAGAATTAAAATAATCCTGAAATGCATCCTTCAATACCTTTCCACAACAACTTGCCCAGCTCTATGAGAACAGCAAGGAGGGCTGAGGAGGGACCGGCTTCTGGGCTGAAGCATGTTTCTGCACAAAAGCAGCTCATTGTGGGTGGCTCAGGCACAAAACTACCGCTGCTTGCAGGTAGCTGGGCTACACTCATTGCTTTGCACCAAAAGGTTTTCAGTGGAGCTTTTAAGTATTTACTGTAATGTCGGAAGTCATTTATTTTATACCATGACACAGACCCTGCATTAAAACTATCACTGCCAGGAGTCCCTGCGAATGTAACTATTTTTATGGACCAAATGTTGTGGGTCAATGTTTTAACACAGGCTTGTTGTACAGTATATTGCTCAGTAAAGTGTCCCTCAACTGCAGGCGTTTAATAGTCTGTCTGTTGCTTAGCCCATTACCACAATTCTGCGCTCTTTCTCTGTTTTATTAAAGCCCAGAGAGTCAAACGGATGCCTGTGGGTGGCATGGGGCTCAGGGTTTTCTAAAGCAACCTACAAATCCTCCAGGTTTAAGGTAAAGGGTCCCAGCCCGCGACCTCCACCACGCCGAGCTCACGAGCAGCTGCGATCGCCAATGACCCCCTCCCCGGGCAAAACAGCAAAAGCATCCGTGATTGACTTTTTTTTTTTTTTTTATGTAATGCTGGGGCCACTGTCCTAGATTTTCCTGGCAAGGAGTCAAAAAAAAAATTCTTCCTCCGCACCAGGCAAAGCATCCCACCCGGGTGTTGGGGAGATGCGATGGGTCCCTTCCCCATCCCAAAGGCTTCCAGCCGGGCATTCATGTTTGGCGAGCTGCCAGAGGAGGGTGCTCTGTTGTTAGATGAAGACCCTCCAAACTGGAGAGGCAGAGAGAGAACAGAAGAGCAGGAATCCTTTTTACCTTACACATCTCCCTTCTGGAAAGAGACACTCTGGTGCCTGCTTCCCCGGCTTCTTTTTTATTTTTTTTTTTTGTCTCATTCTGTCACTCTCTGGTTCTTTTACAATGGCAACAACAATGATCTTGTCTAAATGATTTCACAGGCTATTATTCAGACACTCAACTTTTAACATTTCAATTTTGTCATTTTGTTGCTACACAAAAGGTGCACTTCTCCAGTATAATGTTCTGAGAATTATGTCAATGAGCAGTAATAGCTTTTAACATTAACTTGATCATTAACAACTACATTATCTGTGGCATAATCAGCACCTCAGTCTATTGTGTAATATTACTGTACAGATTTTGGAAGTGAAGGTCTGGCCTAAGCAAAAGTTCCTTGGATTTCACTGTGATTTTTCTTTTAACTGAAATGCTTTTAAAACACTTAATATTTTTTGGAAGCACTATTAAACTGGGTTTGCATCAGTTTGTCTTACCTCTGGAAATGGGTGGTAAAATTTTTTTAAACTGATCTAAGAACATCCAGGTTGGGGTTTGAATCAGGTCAAGTAGATGAGTTTAACTAAACTAGCACAAGCTGCAGACCAGTTCCAGAAAGAGTATCTCTTTTGAAAGTTGCTCACATCCAAAGCCTGTTCCATTTTTACATCATTTTTACTCAATCTGTTCCATACATTTACCAACACAAGCTATGCAGATGTTAACGCTTTTATATTGCTAGACAGAGGGTTGCCAATTTTAATTTGTCCTTGCCAAAGAGTCAAAGGTAAAATGAGACTTTCTAATTCATTTTCCATGTTTCCTAAATAAAAATCGCTCTACAGTTCACCTCCACACATCCTTCTCGTCGGTAACAAATCCCATAGCACAAGGTCTCTCGTTGGCGTGTTTTTGGGTGCAACCTTTCCTGGGAGAGAAGGAGCAGCATCCCTAACTCCTCTTAAAGCATACTAAGGACCAGGGCTTTAACTGATAGGAAAACCGTTATCACTCCAGATGGGATAAATCTATTGATTTTAATTGAACTATGCTGATTTACTCCAACAAAGCACCTGCCCGGCTCCCTGCACTTCTCTAAAGAGTATCCCATTAGGATCTCAAACACGAGCCTTACGACCACTCATAAATCAGGACGTGGCAACCCCCCCACCTGACACTTATATTCCCCCTTCTTCCCAAACAGTAAAATAGCAAAGCCATCAGTAGGGAAGTGACTGCCACAAGGTCACAAACAAGTCAGGGGCCAATCCAGAATCAAAAGTTAGTTCTCCTGGCTCTCACACGTGCACTTTAACCACCAGACCGTATCTGTCCATGTGTTAAAGACAAACTGCCGCAGACTCGCTGGTCATTATGTGCTCTGCTGCTTACGCACTTCATTGACTTTTATGGCCCTACTGGTCAGCACTCCACCACCCAATGGTTACGCCATCGCTCCAGTGTCTGCAGGTTATTCCTATGCTATCCAGGTTTACCCGAGGCATATAAAAGGGAAGCCAAATAAGAAAAAGATCCTAAAATTCAATGGTGACTTCTAGAGTGCCAACGGCCATGGAGCCCATATGGAGCTGGGTGTGTTTCACAGAGCTTGAAGGGATGCTTTCTGGGGATGATCAGGTGTCTCCACGTGGAAAAGAGCCTGCTGAAGTGAGGACAGCCTGAAAGCATACACGATGACCAGACAGCGGTTGAGTGCCCACCATGTAGTAGAAAAGCTTAAACTCTGCAAGGCACTGCAGCAGTTAAGCAATGGGCAGTTGACCTCTTAACTGCCATTTTCCGCTTTCCTTGATGTGCCCTGATACATCCTAAAAGCAGAAAACAATAGGAAAATCATGTCATGCCACTCCCAGTGATGGGGAAACCTGCAGCTTTGAAGAAGACAGGCATTTGGTGGATGCAGTGTACCAGTCTAATGCAGTCAGGAGCTGAATAGCAATGAAAATAATCATTTAGCTCCATGTGTAAATAATTTCATTCTAGTAACAGTTACAATCATAACAATAATGAAAACAATCACAGAGACTCAGAGAAGCATTAGAAAGATGCCACATTCAATTTACAGAGTTAGTTAAGTCTTACATGAAAGAAATATTTTTAATATAGTAATTAGATATTTGTTGGGAAATTCTTGCCTTATTCTTCAACCAGTTTTGCAGGCCACTATGGTTATTTTTGGACGTTACTGTGGTTCCTAGTGTTCATAAGAAATGCCTCTGGCTATGGGCTTGAAGATGTGCTTGGACTGCTTCAGTGCTGCAGAACCATCAGCAATGCTACAGCTCACAAGCGGGAGACAGAGGCCCATGGCCACACTGCTGCATCCCCTGGGAGCCACAAGTAATTCAGGCCTAGGGCTGCAAAGGTCTTCATCAGAAATGGAAACTATTAGGCATTAAGTGAGGTTGATTTGAACAAAGCTCCTCGTGTTTTGAGACAATTTAAACAAAAACTCAAAACCAGATTGAATCTTTTTTGGAACTTCATGAACAAGCATGAAAAGGCACAAAGTCAGCTTTAAAGAACAAGGAGGCACACATGCCTGGACAGCTTTTCAGCTTGTGAACATCACAGTTCTGCCAGTGGGATGTAGTTTATAGCACCTAATATACCTGGCTCAGGTATATTAACGTCTAATGCTGTGCTCGAAGACACATGCTTAAGTATTTCACCCTGAGAAGTGCATTTACTCCAGAAATTAAAACTTTGTTTTGCACACGTACAATGTCATGTCTTTGTTGATAACTTTTTTTCAGTAAATCCATTATCACAAATCACAGGACTATCAAATACCCCAGGATCAGAAGATCACAGCTCGACAAGTAGCAGATGCTCATTCAGAGGTTTTAAATAACATTCACTCATTTTCCAGATCCCACAACACGAGCTACCTCTAACTTCTCAGTAGCAAACCCAGACACAAAGCCTGTAAAAACACACTACCCTACCTTATTCACTGTTTCAACCAATTTTAGTCCAGGGACAATCCCAAGAAATGAGAAGGAAAACCTAAGATGTTTCACACAAGCTGTTTCTGTTTAAGGACAGAAGTTTTAGCTCAAATACAGCATAATTGTGATGTCATTGAACACAGCAAAAGCTGCAGGCAAGCAGCATGCTTTCATTGTAATACCACTACTGTAGGCATATTTGAAACACTATAGCATCTTCAGACTATAATTATAACTGTTTGTTGTTTCTGTGGTTTCAAAGATAATAGAAGTTGTTCATAAAATTTACACAATGCCAATGCGCTGAACAGAAAATATAGACTCAGTGTCACAGGCAAAACATTCCCAACAAGAAACCTGCAGACCATCAAGTTATGATTTAATATTATTGTGACCAGCAATTAAAAATAGACTTCTAGAGACACAACCCAAAAACCCTTAGACCAAACCTTATAAACCAAGGTAGACTTGCCTGGTTAATTAGGGGGACAGTTTCAGCACCTGAAGAAACAGCAAACTCAAAGACCATCTTGGCTTACATCAGCATCCTCAACGGAGGTCCATCATGAAAGAAGAAAAAAACTCCAATGGAAAAGAGAAATAGCAACGGGGGGGAACATCTAACAGCACCCAACATGCTTCTCTATCCTCCCCCCAGCCCATCTGAGGTGATAGTGGTGTGGTGTCTCCTCACCCCACCGCAGGGAGCTCACAGCTGTGCCTCTCCCACAGGTGCTGCAGTTGGGTTTTCAGGGAGGTCCTTCCAGGCCAGGGATCACCTACAGCTGTTGGACAGAAAATGAGAGAGCAGCCCTCACATGGTTAATTGATAGGTTCGCTCATCTTCACCACCTTGCTGTTCAGCTTCACCCACAGAGGTGCAAAGAGAGGCAGATGTGGTATTTGGCAAGCTGTCAAGACACATCTTTCTTTTTAAAAGTAAAGCACACTTCACCGGCTGCTCTCAGCCGGGTCCTTCTGTTTGTTACAACACTGCCGTCGGCACTGAAGATGCCCTTTTTAAACATGGTCAAGGAGGAGCGGGTGATATAAGGGGGAAACTAATTTTTTCCAGGTGTTACCCAAAATGGACTCTTGCCCTTCCCACCCCAGTCTACCGTCAAGGGCTGCCGTCAGTCCTTGCAGACAACTCCTCGTGGAGGTATCTTTTCACCAGTCGTCAGACAGGCCAAATTTGCCTTACTAGACTTACCAGCCTTGGGTCCAGCCATCCTGCCACAAGGAGGGTCTCATGCTGCACCCATAATGTGACACAGGGTCTGGACGCCACTGCCTTGCCATCAATCATATGCACAACGCATCACAAACAGCAGCATCCCACTCTCAGTTTTACTAGCGGTGTCATTTTTATTGTTTCATCCATCACTCTGTACTCTTTACTCCGCAGGCAGTCTCTCCCTCTAAGTATTTCTTGGAGTTTTGGAGCCTGAGGACAGATTTGAAGCTTTGGAAGTATCATAAAGGTTATTCCCATTGACATTCACTGCAATCTTATTGTCTCTCTAGCTAAATAGTAGCGGTCACTTGAAAAGTTAATGGTGATGCTGCTACGGCGAGTCTTGTGGTGACTGCACCTCCTGTCAGAAAAACATTCAAAGTGAATCTGAAATCAAAGTAGACAAAGCTAAAGTTCTGCTTGTGAATGTCCCACCCAGCAACGTCAGTGTTGTTTCCTTTGATTTCAAATTCACTTTGAAACTCTCCAAACAGGAGGTGCAGCTCAACTGTGGAAGCAGAAGATGCAAAATGGGAAAGCCACCCGTTTACTTCTCACGTGGCTGGTGCTAACAGGTGGAGGATGCTTAACAAAAACCATAATCACACCCCAGTGCCAACGGGAATTATCTACCCACATTATCCTTTCGTGCCTGTGCTTCCCAGCATGGACGTACCGGGCTTTTTGTTATTCCAGAAACCACTGAGCGCAAACGAAGCAGCTCGTTCCAGCTGAACTGGGACTTTCTGCATGAGCTGACATTTTGGAAAGTAGTTTCTTTCTTGGAGCTGAGATGGGATTTTTCTGGCTTTAGCAAAGTGGGAAAATGTCCACAGCCCTTAACTTCCACTCCTAGCATATTTTCACTAAGTAATTTGCGAGCAAAACAGTCCAGAAAATGCTCGGTCAGAGCAACATGCTTTTATAGCCACTTTATTTGAAAGAGCAGAATATTTTTGGTTATGTTGCTGGAATGGCAGTTCTCTAATTCTTCACTACACCATTTTCTGCTTTTGCACACATTTATACCTTCAGACCCAAAGATAAAAGTGAACAGTACTGCACCGTGAGTGTTTTACATCCACAGTCGGGAGGCATGAACAACCCTACTCTCTCCATAGCAAGGGGGACCCACTAGACCCACTGCAGTAAGAAAGGGCATTTTTGATGGAGACTGGAAGCTGACTCCAGTATCGCCTCCTCCTTCCTTCACCGTGCTACTTCTTTCCTGATGACACTTAGCTTGGAGCTGGGAAGGGCAAAGCTGGCAGACTGGAAGATTGCCTAATGTGCTGTGACTGACATGTAATCGAATATTCAACCACTGGTCCTCATGTCGGCGGTAAAGTGAATATGACACCCTTCAGCTTAGTTGTGATCACGCCTCGTTCTTCTGCAAACAGTTTCATAAAGGTGCAGCCTGGCTTCTTTATGAGATGGATGTGTGAGATGGGAGAGCAGTCACGGAGGTCACCTGCTGCCGGGAACGTGCCAAGGACCTGCGAGGGACTGACCTTTAAATGCCAACCGCATCCCCGCCGCGCGCCCCCGCGCCTTGACCCGAGGTGGGACTCGCTGCACGCTTTGCTTTCACAGCCACCATCGCGCTCAATGACCTGGACGAGCCACCTGTTCGACATCAGATGACTCTTTATCTCTCCGAGCCCTTTTGGATCTGTGAGCGCTGAGAAAAAAAAAAAAAGACACACACACACATACAAAAAAAGAACATTTGGGGGTGAGAAACCCCAAGGGAAGGAACTCAGATGTTCGGGTCAGGCCTTAGAAAAGGTATCAATTCTTCTTTCCACTTAGCACAGCCTGCTGCCTGCCCGGGCTCTTTGTCTCTGCCCTCTTCCCAGTACAGAAAGCATTTCCCTTTTAAATGACATCTGAGTGCTGACATGCTGGAGGCACCCATCCTGCATCATCTCTGGCAGATGGTGCAGCTGGCCACGATTTTCGGGATTGCTTAAATAAAACCGCAGTGCCATATCAAGAAATGTAGAGAAAATGCTCAACAGTGCTTAAGATGTTTAAACATCACAAACTGTCTGAGACTTCAGATTGCTGTACTGCGCATTTTTGGTGATGTAACTATCCTTATCGATGATAACAGTAAAATCCCCATCACGATTCACTTTCTTTGCTTTCTGGGAGGCAGGGACAAGTCCTACGATATTCCTGTTCTGACCCAATTCAAGACTCTTTCACCCTGCTACGTTAGGAAGAAGTTTGGACAGTTGTAACAACACAAGTCAAATGCCTGAGGTTTCTGGAGGAGGGAGCTTCGCTGCTGCAAGCGTCAGATCCGAGATGCCCCGACGCTGCCAGACAAGAAGCTGACCCGCTCCTTCGGTCCACAAAGCCGGTAACATCTCTGCATGGCTTTCACAGACATGCAAGCAATTTTAGTGCAAGCAGTAATGTTCAAGCCAATATAAATGCCAGCTTTCCTTTTCCCCTATGGATTCAGTTGCTTTGAGCTAATTAGCCTGATGGCCATTTCCCTGCCCCCTGGAGATGATTGTGTTTAGTGGTATATGTATTTTGGGAAAAAGCCTTTTAAGTGAAAATTGTCATTGTCATATCCAGGAGCCATTTAGCTCTTTCTGGCTCTACAATAAATCTTCAGCTTTTCTACTAGTGATTCAAGTTAGATGTGATATTGGAAAATAACAATATTAGGAAACTCTAAGTCACAACTGCTGAAATCTGGGCTTGTGGAAGTGAAAAAA